>JBDJHY010177560.1:0-12171 GCA_039654485.1 Withania somnifera
TATTTTACCACTAACCTTTGGTACGTGGCTCAAGCATTCTTCAAACCGCAAGGCATCTTTTTATATGTGAATGTTCCCCAATCCGTAATGAAGGAATTTTGGGGGGGCATCCACCTCATCCATGATCACCTAGTAATAACCATTATATAAGTCTAACGAACTCAAGAGTTCATAACCCGAGACAACCTTTTCTTTCTGATCAATTACGGGTAAAGGGTAGCAATCCTTCGAATAGTCCTTGTTCAGATCTGTGTAATCAACATAATTCTCCATCCCCAACTCAACTTTTTCACCATAACTGGGTTGGTGATCCAGTTCGAATACTTTACCTCAAAAAGAATATCCGCTACCAACAACTGCTCAACTTCAGTTCAGATGACCTGATTTCTTTTAGGTGCAAATTTCCTCTTTTTTTCTATATGGGTTTGACTCACAGATCCACATTCCTGTGAACCATCACCTCAAGTGATACTCCAGTCATATCTAATGGGGACTATGCAAAAAACATTCTTAAACTCTCAGAGCATCGATATAATCCCTTAATGAAGGGCAGAATTCTGAGATGATCCTACCCTAACTTTTCTTTCGGGGAATTTTGGGTCCATGGATATTCGTCATCTACTTCCCTGAAGGGCCCACCTCGTCATCTATTGGTCCAATGTCGGAGGTCTACCAAATATTGCGTGAATTACCCCGTAATATTATTGTTCTGGTTTTGAGGTGGGCAGATATTCCATATTGTTGTTGGGAGCCTACGGAAATGTAATTGGGGTTGAAGTTGGGATTCTGAACTAAGTACCCTTGATGGTGGTACTAGGAATATTGATTCTGAGGTAAATCACACCTCCTATATTGTTGTCCTCATCCCCGACCTCCTTGGTTAAATCCACAGCTCCCCTGGTGCTGGTAGTTCCCTCGGCTGCCTCGTCCATGACCTCGAGAGGAACTAGAAGTGGCAGCTATATATTGTGTCATCTTACCTCATTTTAAGCACTCTTTAATCTCCTTTTTAAGATCCTTACATGTCTTGATCTCGTGATCGTGATAATTATGAAAGTGACACCATAGGTTTCGAGATCGTTTATGTGGTGGAGCTGTAGTGCTAGTGGTGGCCTCAAGACATCTTGATGGAGTGCCAAGATCTTCGATCTTGTCTTTTTCAGCGGCTTCATGGTATTTTCAGAAATTTTGGACTCACTTCGCCCCCTATTCAACCTGTCAAACATATGTTTTTTAGGGATCATCTCTTCCCTGGACATTCTTTCAAACTTATTTCCTTCTCACTTCTTTTTTGTTTGTCTAGTCTACCATGGAAAAATTTCTCACCACCCTGAACAAATCCTATTCTATTTGCGGGGGGTTCCTCCTCATCTCTGTATAAAGATAAAAAGGCTGAAGTTTGTTCAAGAAGGCCGAGATAACAAGTTGATCAGTCTTCTGTTTAATGTTCAGGATTTTCTCCATGAAGCTCTCCAAGTACGCACCTACGATTTCATCGCCTTTTTCCTTGACATCCAGAAGGTCAGCAGAGTTCTTCACCATCTTCTTTTTCTAGTAGAAACAAGCATAAAAAAGCTCGTCCATTTGGCGGAATGAAGTGATGTTGCTTCTAGGTAAGTCATCAAACCAAATCCTAGCTTTTTCAATTAAAACTTTTGGGAACACCCTGCATATGTGCTCCATATTGCACTGACGGTTCATCATTTGAAATTTGAACTGGGATAAGAAATCACTAGGGTCAGTGCTCCCATCATAAGGTTTAATCGCTGGGGATTTGTAACCTTTTGGTAAAGGAGTATTCATTATGTCTCTAGAAAAAGGAGTAATCCCGTCCCCTGCTTCATCAATTTCCAGAATTTTATCCAAATCATTTTTTATAAAATTCTTCTGAGGAGTTTCACTATGGCTAACTCTTCTACAACGATCTCGGAGTGGGCTCTGATCTCGTTGAGGGATACGATTTCGACATCGTCCCTCTGGCTATGCTTCTTTTCATCTCTTGTGATGAGGATTCACCTCGTCCGAGTCAGTTGGCTCTATTGAATTTCGGTGTGCTGCCTCATCAAGTCTACGACTCCTTTTTTGTCTGGATTGAGTATCCTCATTAGACCTCACCTCGGGGTACTCATTACACCATTGTTGGAACAGGCCTGATGTTCCTGAGCAAACTTTTCTGCAGCTGTTCACTGGATATTTGACCTCGTCTGGTCTTGGTCACCTCGCCAGCTAGAATGGGTGGTAGACATTGACTAACTTGTGCCCCGCCTCCGCGGCCACTACCACCCCAGCCAGTGCCGCCACAGTCTTTGGCCACACCATTATGACTTGCCCCTTGTGTCTTTTTACTTCTTATGGTAACCATCTTCTCAATGTCTTTGAATTCTAGTTTTTCAAAACAAAAATCTACAACTCATTCCCCACAAACAGCGCCAAATGATGAGTCTCAAAAGATCACCAACAACTCTACTAATAATTTACCTTGCAATAATGGATGGCGGTAATGGATCTAGAATAAGCACTTATAAAACAGAGCCCAGGGTGGTCCCCGGGGTAATTCTCTGATGTTTAAGTTAGCAAAGAGTTTTAGAAGAGTATATGAATATTCTTTGTAAATAGTATTGAGAGCATAACTTAGCATTCCTGCTTACTGACTTTTATACTTGTCTCTTGTAACTGCCACTTTAGTGGGCGCTAAAATCATGGAATAACCTCCGCCGCGGTTATTGCCACTTTAAACACATTAATAATGATCACTACCGTTATTCAACGATATCCACATAGTTAGCTAATTATTACCAATAATTATCTAATACAATAATTATCTAATAATTAGTGTTATTCTACAAAAAGCATTCTCGATCTTCCAAAGATTGTGTTCCATTTCACGGATGCTGATATCGAGTTGTTACCTATGAATACATTTGCAGAAATTGAGAAAGGTTTCACTTGTTTAACAATTTTTAGTGCTGGTTCTAATGGTGGTATTTATGGAAATTTGGCACAGATGAATTTCCTTATTGGTTATGATCGTATGAATCACAAACATTCTTTCTTGCCTACTGATTGTACCAATCACTGATAATTTTGGATTTTATTTTGATACTTTTAACTCTCGCCTGAGCTTTCAAACAAAGATATACTGACCGTAGGCATCTGACCATCGGATGCTAAGAACTTCTACTTAATGAAATTTTGCATCTGCCTTTGTTTTATACTTTTATTTATTGTTTTTGGTATTAATTAACCCGTGGGATCTCATCAATGTCTAATGAGAGTAATACAATGTGTTAGTATTTGCAATGTCCTATTCTATAAGTTCGTAAATTCTCTATAATTATATCTTTGATGTTTTTCATATTTGGAAGGACATAAAAAATCGTGAATAATTTGATCGGGATTTTCCTTTTTACAGAAAAAAGAAGAACAAGGTAAAGAACGAAATGTGATACCATGTTAAGAGTGTCACAAATAGGTAATTATTGATATTATAACTTGACTTAATTAAACAAAAGCTATGAAATCTGGAAAATTAGAACTCCATTTAAGACTAGTTCACTATTCAAAAATCTTTAATACCACATGCATCTAAAATAGTTATATGGCAATATAATGTCACGATTCACAAAGTTTGAGTTAAATTACTAAATGCGAAGAGTATAAATTAACTTATGAAAGTTTTAAATTAATAGAGGGAAAGAACAGAATATAGAAAGTGTTGAAGCAGAGTTTGCTCAGAAAATGCAAACTATTATATATGCAATTATTTTATACCGATTGATATTCTCTTTATATATCCTAGTAGTTTCGGTTAGGAAATTCAATTTCTATTATATTTAAATTAAAAATAAAAAAAAGAAATAAAAAAAGAACAAGGCATATCTTTTTACTTGTTTTCATAGGAATTCAATATCTAAATAAAGTACGTATAATTCTTTGCATGAAAGTGGCTTGTGGAAAGATTCGTGATACTAAAATAAAAGCTCTTGACTTGTGGGAGGAAATATATTTTCACTTTTGTTAAGAACTATTGACCCATTTGATACTAGCGATAAAAGATTCTTGAATAACTTTTATCTTTTGCTCTAAACGAGTTAATCAACGTGCATAATCATCAACGCTTTGAAATGGACGCACATTTTTTCTTCCTATTCCTTATTAGTTGAACTATTTTCATGTACCGGAATGTGGAAAAGAGCTTCATGGACAATATCATTAATATAAAAAATTAAATAAATTTTACAAAATTCATTAAAAATTACTACAAAACCAAAACATATGAAAACCAGACTCATGGAACTTCCGTCGCTGTGTCTGAATTTAACATTTCATGATGCATGTGGAAATTGTTTCATCTAATGGATCATCTGATCAACACGACAATGGAGATCGTATAGGCCTGAGTGCTTTTTGGCTCCACAAAGAGCTTTGCGTGGTTGAAAATAATGCATTGTTTCAAGCGTAGGTCAAATGAAGCAACTTTGTTTATCGTTGATTTGGTACAGTTAAATTTGTACGTGAGTCAAGAGCTCACATTATGTTTCCTAGCTTTGGGTTAGTGCTAAACTAATTGCAATAGGATAATAACATAAATAAGTACGTAAATAAATCAAACAAATAAGAATAGGAGAAAATCTCAATGCTAGATGAGGACCCGTTCTTATTAATGATTCTCCGGGAGTGTTCGAATTTGAGTCGTTATAGCGTGAATACCAGAAAGCAAAAGAAAAGACTCATGTGTACGGACCAAGCTAAGGAATTATTATCATTTAATGAGTAAGGAGGAGCAGGAAATGATCCTTGTACAATGGGAGAAGGGGTATTTATTTATAAAACATGAACGACGTCCCTTGACCAATTAGGTAACATTATTTTCTTGGCCACCTATCCTCTATCCATTGGAGGAAGCCAACCAAGTACTATACGTTCGATGCTCCATAGTTGGGCGCTGCTCAGGCACCTGTATCTTATGATACACTGTCCTCTTTCTTGATCCTTTATAGGTAGTCATTATCTTTAATTAGTCTCGGACACCCTTGTCATCTCGGGAACTTCCATTCCTTGTTCAAATGCGTGAGTCATTAAGCTGGTGCTTACCAAAATGATATTTTTCTTGAGTAGTCCTTACCAGTATCTGTACCATCATCGTCCTAACTTTCATCAATTTTTTTTCATACCATATAGATAGTCCCTCCGTTTCTGGAGCACAACACTAATGTGGTCGAGGGATAGAAAGAAATCCTCCTTGTTGTTTTTACCTTGTCCAACTAAAGTCTTACCACGAGAAGGACCCCTTTCTTCTTTATGAAAAGCAAACTTAGTCATTGCGCTTCTTAAGAGAATCTCGAAATTCTGCAACTGGTCCCAAGGTTGTTAATATTGTGACCTTGATTTCTATTGTACCAACTGAACAAGCGTCTCTTCACTTATCTATCTCATTAATCCCCTCTATTATACTACTGCACTTATTACAGGAAATGGTCAAATTACTCCCCTCATTACTCAAAATATCGACTTTAATAATACTGAGGCAACTCTTGATGCTTCAATTATCGTACATCGTTGCAGGCTTGACGGGCGACTATTCATGTGTCGTTCATCTGAGTTCTTCCTTCAATGATTCCTTACTTATACATTCCTCTTATTCTCAATTTCTCTACATTCTCTTCTCTTCATACTTCCTTCATTATAAAAATTCCAAATAGCCCTGAATTGGAAAAGCTCATTCCTCGTTTCCTTCATATTCCTTGACCTATTCCCGTCTTGGATCCCGATGATTCACACCTAAGCACTCCTTTTGGGTTTTTTATGAGAGTGAGGTACGAACTATGGACAATCTTGGGGTGAGGGTGACGGGTGGTGTCTTGATCCATCACTCTTCTGTGCTGCAATTGTGTATCCTTTCTTTATTCCTTCATTTCTCGGGAATTTGCCTCTCATAGTGCCTCTCTTTCCCTATTAGAGTTGTTGCAGCAGTACATGTCATCATGAGAACGAGTCGATGAAGTTAGATTTAAGGGCTATTTTTGTCGAGGTGTATTCTATTATGTAGGAGCAAAAGATCCCCGGGCTGTGATTTGAGGAACTCCCCCACTTTCAAGAAGAATAAGACTTGGAAGAAGTCTATTATGATAACTGGAGCAACAGTGTAACAACGGTTCACGGACAAACCCATACTTATACATCCAAAGTTTGAATCTAGATTATTAAGCCTTGTATAATGCAAACTTTCCCCTTTTATAAGGCAGTGATAATAAAGATTTTTTATTTTCAGGATGTTGTGTTTTGCTTTTCATCAAGCCTCTTTATTAGCATACTTAAAAAAGTTTCTATCCCGGTGAGCCTTTTTCCCGAGGCATGTTGCCATGTATGAACTTTCGGTCAGGTTTAATGCTTTAGAAGATCACATCGAGATCATTAGGGGTTTTCCCCTTATTGCTGGCTTTACTCGAGACGATTGGCTGTCATGATTCAAAATCCGATTGTGATGACACCTATCTTCTCACCCCCGTAGGTCAACCTAATCAATGGAAGCTTAAAATAAAAGACAAAACAAATACAGAAAGTAATATGTAAATAAACTATTAAGCAGAAATCGTCTATTGCACCCCAAAACTAGGTTGCCACTGTACAAAGCCACAACATAAGATTTAATACAAATTTGGTATAAAGTCTCAAGTCTTTCAATAATATTAAAGACACTGAGATAATGTAAATGAGACACAGGAGACTACGAACAAACGACAGCTACCTCTAGATGTCCCGGAGTATGCTTCTTAAAATGAGAGGAAGAACTCAAGTCAGGTACGCTACAACATCTGCACAAAAGTACAGAAAAATAAAGGGTGAGTACGAATCATAATCGTATGTAATGACCCTCAAGGTTATTTTTATAATTTTGCGTATTTTGACCACTTTACCTTTCTTGTAGTTACATTATGCTAAACTAAGTTTGATTCTATGATTGGTTGGGGAGTGGAATAAGTTTTGAGTAAGTTATAAATAACTTTTACTTTTGAAGCTTTAAGTGAGAAATAAGGAACTCTAGGGCTCATATGGAGTTTAGAACCTAGAAAGAAATCCGTCAGTTCCATTCTCTAGAATGTTAATTTTTGTCTAGTAGGACCTTCGTTTCTTGTTTTAGCTCATTTAGGGGATTTTGAGTGGTTTGATGGCTAAAGTTAGAATTTAAAAGGAATGATTTGCTTTGGTATATATTCGGACTTAAAGTGTCTGATTGAAAATCTGATGATTTCGTTGGATTTTGGAGGTAGTTTTTTGCCTAGAATTAGGTCATTTTTATTTTTCATGAGCCTTGGGGGCATTTTGATCTTTTTGGTGTTTTTAGTTAAAATTAGACTCTTAGAGAGTATTAGGTCAAGGAGACCTCGTACGGATGTTTTGATTGTTCCATTGGGTCCTGCACGTCAAAATTAGTGTTGTTGCATATATTGATTATTTGCACGGGATTACGACCGAACCCCGAGGGTCCATTTGAAGTCTTTGAATCTAGGTATTTTTTGCTTTCTTTTGTTGTTGTCACAGCAGTGGGACGCAATAGCATCCCATGGCTGCAATCATAATGGGCCCAATTTCATGAAAGGCTGTGATTGCATCATGGGATCTCAATTAATATGGTTCCCTAGGTCTTCAAGGATCACGATAGCATCACTGGACCACGATTGCAATGGTTTCCATCTAGCCACATTGTCGCAATTGCGACAGGTCACCACAATCGCACTGACTGTGCACCTGGGTAGTGAACATTTTTAAAACACAAACTTGGCTTATTTTTATGCAAACCCCAACTCTAGAACCCCATTTTAGAAAAATTCAATCAAGGAATTAAAATATATTATTAGATAAGATTTCTAAACCCATTTTCATTAATTTCTAACAACTTTAACATGATTTCTACATGAAATTTCAAGGTTTTGAACAAAAAATGGTGTTTTTTTTAAAAAAAAAACTCCAAAATTCATAAAACCTTAATTTTCAACCATGAAATGGATGGGTTTTTTAATAAAAATAATATTTGGATTCCTCAAGTGATCGCTAACATATTTTAACGATAAAATTTGGGTTTTGACTTCGTAGGCAGGGTAGATTTTTAGTAAATTTTCAAATAATCGAAATATGGGTATTAATGTTCATGTTTTCTTGTGTGTATTGTGTTCTTAACTAGATTACACTCGTTTGGAGGCTCTAAGAAAGAGAAAGACTCACGATTGAGATATTTCTTCATTTCTAAGGCAAGTTAGGGTTACTTGCCCTCTTTATAAATTTTTGTGATTCATGACTTTGTTCTATCTCTTAAACTATTTGATATACCTTGAATTAGTAGGGTTTTTTATTGGGTTAAAGATCTAATGAAAAATCACCTCGTGATAACTCAATTATTTAAAATATATCATTTTTGTGAAGCATTGTGGAGGCTAGTTTAATATCGGTTACTTGATTATTGGTTACCTCCATGTTCGACTGATTTCCTTCTGATTTATTGTGATTGAGCATCATACTTCTATGATATCTCTGTTATGAGCAAATTGTTGATTTTTATGTACGGAATTGATTGGACCATGTTATTAAGGAAATAAAGTAATACTAGAAACCTGGATGTGAAGGTCTCGGCAACATGCATATTGTTAAGACAACAAAGTGCTTAAACTAACTGTGACAGTTTTAGCAAAAGGTATGCATGGACCTTGTGAATCCACCATGGATCACGACTTTGATGGTCTCAAAAACGAGTGTGTACATATAGGGTATACATGTATCATGATTAACTATGCACTATATTACATTTATATTAATTTGCTTTCTATTTAGATTCTTGCCGATTGATGACTTGCACTTACTTTAGAATTGGTATTTCTTTGAGATGTACTTGATATTTTAACCACAAGTTGAAATTGTTGTTGCTAATTCATGATACTTAATATTATCCCTGATACATGATTACAAATTGAGATTATTATTGATACTTGATTAGAACTGATATTATGACCGTTTTGAAGTAATTACTTATGTGGTGGAGCCGGTAAATAGTCGTACCTTTTAAGAGTTAGATTTATGTATATCTAGATTTGTGTTGTTGGATGGGCTGTTGTATATAAATTTTTGGAGGCTATAGTATCGGATGAGTGGTTAGATGTAAGTAGTAGTCACTACTTCTTTATATTAGACCAACCGAGGATGTTGCTGTGTAGTGTTGTTTTCGTACTCAACCTTTCCTTTTCTTCACTTTTGTGTAGTTGTTGTAGAAGATTGGACTTGAGTTTTTCTTCTCATTTCTAGAAGCACACTTCGAGACATCTAGAGGTAATTTTCGCTGGCTCGCAGTCTTCGATGTCTCATTTTTATTATCTCAATGTATTTAACTTTCTTGAAAGACTTGTTGAGACTTTAGAATAAATGTTGTATTAATTATTACCTAGTGGCTTTGTATAGTGGATACCTGGTTTTGAGTGTGATGGAAGACTTTTTCTTAAATATTTCATTTATCTATTATATCCCGCATTTATTTTGGCTTTTTTCTAAGTTATTTGTGAGTTACTATGACCTACCGTCTTGGGAAGGTAGGTGCCATCATGCCCAAATTTCTGTGCATGACAAGTTGCTATCAGAGTCCTAGGTTTGTAGGTCATACGGTACACAAACCAAGTTTAGTAAAGTCCCGCAGATTGGTGAAGCGATGTCCTTTACTTATTCTTGAAAGGCTACAGAACTCGCGGAAGACATCTCTTCATTTATGCATTCTTATCTAGTATGGTTGAGTTGAGTGTGCTGAGACCATATGTGTTTTTTTTCTATAGATAGTGAGGAAAATATCCATCATTGACAGAGATGAGCCTGCCATTTCAATGCTAATTTCTCGAGGTAGAGGTTGGGCAGAACCTAGAGCCATGGGTAGGGCTAGAGGAGCATCCCCAGTTAGAGGTCGAGCCAGAGCTGCCTCATCGGAGTTAGAATTGAGACGGATGAGGGACATGCCCCTCCTAAGTATGTCAGGCTTGTTATTACATGATATTTTGCTCAGAGAGGTGTTGTAAAGCATAGCATAAGGTGGTACACTATAGGGTTCACAGACTAGAGTTGGGGTAGAGACCCAGAGTAAAGAGTCATACCAGTGATTCATGATCCGGTGGGCCAGCCACCAGGAGTTCCAGGTTAGGTGTGTTAGTCGCCCGTGGTTCAAGTTCTGGTAGGGCAGCCCCAATTGGTTCAGGGATAGGAGGGACAGCCACCGATTGCTCACAGAATTTACTAGTTACAAATTATAGTTGTTAGGCCTATGGGTGTAGTATAGCTGCGATATGACCAAAAAGGAAATATGAGAGGTTCCATAAGATGGACACAAAACAGTTTCAAGATGGGCAGGATAAGAACCCATATGAGTTTTGACAACATGCCCTGAACTACTTCAGAGTGTAGACTAGTTCAGTATCACGGAATGAACTATCTGCTATTACAACTTAGGGGTCCATCCAGAAAGTTGTGGTGCACCTAAATTAACTCTAGACTTGTTGGATCTCCCATCATCACTTAGGAAATATTTTCTTGAGATTTTTTTGATTGGTATATGTCTCGTAGCATGGTGGATTGCCTCAACCGCAAGTTTGATGAGATGAGACAGAAGGGTATGACTATGTACTTGTATGTGTCCCATTTTTATGAGTTATCTAAACATGTCTTGGATATCTTTCTAGATGAGCAAGAGAAGATAGATAAGTTTATGAGAGGATTGATCATTTAGACTTCAATATTTACAACCTCCCAGACATAGGGGTTCACTATGCAGAGTGTGATCGAGGCATAGCAGAAGTACTACTTACTAGAAGAATCTCAGAGAGATAGACAGAGAGGGGACTCTTTCATACTTGCTAACTCCTAAGATTAGAAGTAGGTTTGAGTAGCTGCGTAGGGTTTAGTTTGGTGACAGTAGGGGTGAGAGGTCCCATTCTTCTAGTAAGCTTTTTGGGACTCATCTGGAGGCAGGGAATCTCTTCAGCATGGTATTCATTCCCACCATGTAGCCTTACAGATTTTGGGTACCAGTCATATGGTTTAGAGTGCATTAATCCCAATACAGAGTTCTTATTGGTCTTATCATAGGTTTGAGTGTTGTGGTGGCCACTCGGGCTCTCAAAGTTCACTTCAGTAGTCTTCAATCTCAAGATCTTGTTACTTTTGTGGAGATCTGAGCCACTTGATGAGGCAATTCCCCCATCTTTTGTAAGAGATACCCACAGTCTTCCTAGGATACTCAGTTTTTAGTTAAGGCACTTACATCTATGGTCAAGGGAAGAGGGGGTGCACCAAGGGGGTGTCACGACCCGATTTCTCGAATCATGATGACACTAATATACCTTAGTAGTAGAACAAATCCCGTAGTCCGGAGCCAAAGTGAAAGACTACTATATCAAATACGGAAAGCAAAAGTCAATAAATAGTGTATAAATGAAATAACCGGAAGTATGTAGAATATAAATAAATGCCCAAAACTCGATATCAGTGTAATACAAACCACTAAGTACAGAACAAGGAATCTAAAATTCCTAATACAACTGTGTCTCCAAAAGTAAATGGAGATAAAAAGAAATACTTAAGAGAAGCAAGAACATCCGGACACCAAGCTCACCCTTATCTCTGAAAATCAACGGAGTCTGCATGAACAACGATCTATGATCAAGGTCAGGCACCTATACTCAGATCTGCACATGTGCAAGTGTAGTATGAGTACAAGCTACCGAAGCAACCCGTACCCAGTAGGCTTTGAGGTCCCACTAGGCACATAATAATAATAAAAGTAGTAAATAACGAAAGAAAATAAATGGGGTCATCGAAGCAAATGGTACAACAAGGGAAGCTAGCTAATCAAATATGAATCAAGAAACAAGTAGACATGTATTGCTAGCTAATCACATAACAGGATCTCAGGCAATGAAGGAAAACATACCCGAAATCCATGCAACAGTATATGTGAATAATAATAAATAAACATGAGTCAAAAAGAAGACAGGAGGAGAACATGGACGATATACTAAGAACCTCAAGTAACTGATGAATGAATGAATAGTAATATAAGGGACGATAACCCACATAACATGAAGTATCACTTAACCAATAATAACAACTAAGAAGTAATAAGAATAATAAAGTAATGCAATTAAA
>JBDJHY010177586.1:0-12171 GCA_039654485.1 Withania somnifera
CATCATTTTAGTTTTGGACTTTTAGAGTTGATTTTGAGTGGTTTGACTGGATAAGTTGAAAGTTTTAAAGAAATAGTTGACTTGAGTCAACATTTAAAATTAGAGTGCTTGAATTCAAAATCCGATGATTTCGTTGGTTTTGGGAGGTGATTTTTGATCTAGAATGAGGTCTCGTCTATTTTTCAGATAATTTTAGGGTCTTTTGGTTTTTTAATTAAAAATTAGTTTATTAAACTCTTAACAGATTTCGAATCATCTAGACCTCGGGATTGTGTTTTGATAATTTCATTGAATTCAAAATATCAAAATTTATATGATTTCATATATGATTTGTTTACACGGGATTTCAAATGAATCTCAAGGGTCGTTTTGAGTTTTTTAAATTGCTTAAAGTTGTTGTTGGGATTTATCTGGAGTGTGATGTGATGTGAGTTTATAGAACTTTCAATGCTTAAAACGAGTAGTTTTTATATGATCTTAATTTTTTTATGTTAATATGATGCTCTTCTGTATTAATTTTGTAGGAAACAGTGTTCGGAGCTATATGAGAAAAACTGGTGAAAATTTGCCTAAGTTTGGAGCCACATGAGAGAGTGCGAGTCGTGGAGTTGATTACCACAACTCGTGATCATGTCCATACTAAATAGGCAGAAGTATAAATGACTTAGTTGGGTTTTCATGAACTGGATCACAAACCGTACTATGGCCAACCACGACTCACGCTTGATATCGTACTGATCAGATAGAGATTGATGAAGTTATGGGCCACAACTTGGTATCACGAGACTTGAGGTGAAAGATTACAAGTTGTACTATGTATCGTAATGAGTTGGCAAAAAATTGAGAAAGTTTAAGTGTGAAACCACGAATCAACACTACGATTTGTGGATGTGTTAAGTACAGCTCGTGATGTTCAGTTGTACTGATGAAGCAGAAAAGTTAAAGGTCTGTCTGAGGACCATGAGACCTATCCATGACTCATGATATTCAGGTGTATGAGTCATACTGATAAGTCATGAAAGGTGTCCAGAAGATGTTGAACCAAGGGATCCAGTCTTCGAGATGGGTGCATGAGGTGTACTATTGAAGACCATGAGTTGTGTAAGGACTCATGGGTTGCTGGAAGTAATGTGACTATATGAGATGAAGGGTTGAATACCATGAGTTGTGGTTTACTACTCCACAACTCATGGACTGAGCACCAACACTGTTTTCCTACTTGGACTAGGCTAGGTTTTATTTGTTCTATATATAATTTACTTAGGTTTTAGTTTAAGGTTTGCCACTTTGAGATTATTTTGAGCTATTTGAAAGACCACTTTACATTTTTCTTGATTATTATTAAAGACATTATTCCATTCCATTATGCTTCGACTTTACTATTAGTGATTGTAAATGCTTCTATTATGAATACTTATCAGATTCTTAATGTTAATACTATGATAATGAGTAGATAAAAGCACCACAACTAGGGTTATGGGATCCATGGTGAATTAACAACCAAGATTAAAGTAACTAGTAATTCTAAAACTGGTGTGCATGCATGTATTGTTAATCTCTTCGTCTTGATTTGTTTTTTACGGTTGCAAATGTTAGAACTTGCCTTAAGTTTTAATTGCTTGAAAGAGAAGTATAAAAAATTACAATAGATTTGAAGCTTCAAACTTCATCTAATGACTTGAGCTGTAACAGGGATAGTCAATCTGGAACAGTAAGTGGGTTACTATGGGAAACACTCTAAGACTAAAAGGCAATGAGTGATAATCATCTAATAGGGATGAAAAATGTTTAGGTGATCTTTCTTATCAGATTTTGATTGTTAAACAACAGGGTGGAGTTTCTAGTAGTGAAACCTTAGGATTTATGAAATCATGGGGATCTCAACCCTAGTGGTCTAAAATTACGAATAACACTTTGAACAATACCCGAACTTGCAAACATTAGTTTAATTACTGATTTTATTCCCCCTCGAAAGTAGCAACTTTAAGTTGATTTAACTTCTAATAGACGTACATATTCCCTGTGGGATCGACCCCAACCTTATTGGGTTCAATATTAGTTAGCGACCACTTTGTGATTCTTAATTAAGGTGTAACTTTGGTTGCATCAAATTTTGGCACCATTACCGGGGAATGTGGCTTTGAAATAGTCTATTAGTCTTATTTCAACCTTTAGTTGTTGTTTCTTAATTTTATATTTAATTTCTATTTTTGTCTATTTTAGGCTCCATGGCTAACCAAACTATGACTCCACCGAATAGCCCATGGGATCCAGCAGACCAAAACCAACTTATTGACATAAATGTCGCTCAACAAGTGCAGATTTAGGCTGAAACTGAAGCTCGCGGGCTAAAGATGAAGATCGAGACTAACATGAGGCAGAAACTCTAGCTGATGCTCAGTCTAAAGGTAAGGCAGATGCACAACGTTTAGTAGATCTGGGAAAAACTCTGAGGCCGACTCACATTAATGTCCAAAGATAGCTTTTTTTGCTTCTGTCAGGCCAGTTGTTCCAGCCTTTGAGCCTCAAATTGATGTAAGTGCATTTATTGGAGCAATAGTAGCTCTCCCTCTTACAGGTAATGCTAAGTTTGATGTCACAAATACAATGATGCAGTTTCTAAATATGAGAGAGTTTTTTAATGGTTTGCCGGGATAGAATCCGAATCAGTATCTGCTGAACTTTGCTGGAATTTGCTCAGCCTACACACTAACAGGAGTGCTTTAGAAAGCTATTAGACTTAGCTTGTTTCCCTTCTCTCAAATATAGAAGTCAACCAAACGATAAAATGAGTTGCCTAATGCTTCTATCCATACTTGGATGAGCTAGTGGAAGCCTTTCTTGAGCGGTTCTTTTCACCATCTAAGATGTTTTTGAAGAGATATGAGATCCTGACTTTTAAGAAATTTCTATCTGAGGCATTGCACGAGGCTTGGCTAAGGTTTAAGAAGAAGTTGAAGCAGTTCCCAAACCATGGACTCTCGGATGAAATTCTCAAGTAGACTTTATACTCGGGCTCTCTATTCCATGAACAATTATCAAGAGGATAACATTTCTATAGGCTCACTGATGAGTCTTACTTTTAGGTTAGCTAGCCGAATACTTGATGATAGGACCAAGACAAATAGGGCCTGGCACACTAAGGAGACTGAGGTGGCATTTGGACACTATTCTCATGAGTTGACTACTGAACAACGTCGTAGGGAGGAAGAAAACTCAAAATATGGATTAAATGAAAACTTAGATGGATTTTATTACGAAACACCTTATGGCTCTCATTATACAAGGAGTTCTGAATGTCAACATTGTGGTTGAAAGAGAGAAATCACCAAGGAAATAAGAGTATTACGGTGATGTGGATGATGAGGCTAAGTTCGTGAATCAGTGGAGGGGCTACCCAAACAAGTGTGATTAAGGTCATAACTATTATAGAGAGAGAGATGAATACAGAAAAGAGGATTACAAAAGTGATGATTTTCGAAAGGATGACTATAGGAGAGAAGACTACCGCATGGATAGAGGGTTATATATGCCTCTAAGGGGTAGAGATAATGCTTTCGGAGAATCCTCTAGAATGGAGGAGAAACTAGAGAAAGAGTTGAAAAGGGTAGAGTTTTCGAATCAAGGGATAAAATAGATGCGGAATGACATGTCATCTGTGACTTAGTTAGTAGATGCTCATACCACTGCTATTATGCAATTGGAGTAGCAGATGTGATAGTTGTATGCAACTATAAATCCACAATCTAAGGAATAATAGCCATTGTCTAGCCATCACTACTCATAGAAGGAAGGCTACAACTGATCCACCAAGGAAATTGGATGATACTCCAAAGGATATTGATGTAGAAGTTGAGCCTGTCAAAGAGAATGAGTTGAGTAATACATAAGAGGGAATTGAGTAATAAAAGGTTAATGATCAGAGACTCAAGTTAAGGTTGTTAAGCCTGATGAAGACAAGGGGGAGGAAAAGGAGGTTTCAAATCCTGTGATTTTGATTATGAGGCATCCTCCACCCTTCCTACAATTCCTGAAGAAAAAAATAAGAAATGGAAAATTTCAAAAATTTATGAGTACGTTGAAGAAGTTATCTGTGAATATTTTATTAGTGGAGGCTCTGAAGAATATTCCAGGTTATGCGAATTCATGAAAGATTTGGTGACTAAAAGAAGGATTGTTTGTTTTGAGCCAGCTGATAACTTGCACCACTATAGTACAATTGCTTCAAGTTCTCTAGTGCAGAAAAAGAAAGATCCCGGAGCATTTACCATTCCCTACACCATTAAAATGTTTATTATGTGATCTTCGAGCTAATATTAATATGATGTTGCTTACTATTTTCGGAAAATTGGACTTAGGAGCCCCTAAATCCACGAATATGCAACTGTTGATGGTGGATCTCACAGTGAAGAAGCTAGTTGGGATTTTGTATGATGTGTTTAAAGGTGGAAAATTTCATATATCCAGCCCTTTTTGTGATTCAGGATTATGAAGTTAAATTTAAGTGCCTATCATTTTGGGGACACCATTCTTTGCCACGGGCAGAGCACTTGTTGATATACAAAGATGAGAGTTAAGTTTAGACTAAACAATAAGGAAGTGAGTTTCAATGTCTACAGATCCATGAAGTAGCCTAGAGAGATGAGTGTGGTGTATGTAATTGATACTTTCTTTATTGATGATGAGATCTTTTCTAAGGAGAGCTTTACTGTAGAGACTCTGGTTACATTCATTATGAATTTCAGTGATGATGAGACCATTGAGTTCGAAGAGGTAGAGCGAGCACTGTATGTTATGGGGAGTTATTCTTACCCACCGAGGAAGATGGATCTTTATTTAAATAATAGAACAACTCCCCCTTCAAGCCATCTTTTGAAAACCACATGTTCTACATCTTAAGTCTCTTTCTTCGCATTTGAAATATGTTTTCTTGGGAACCAAAAATACTTTGTTGGTCATCATTGTTGCTGATTTATTGGAGCATCAAACCAAGGCTTTGATTTTTGTGTCAAGAAGATTAAAATAGGCTATCAGATGGATCATCGTAGACATTATATGGATTCCTCCAGTATTTGCACTCATAAGATACAGTTGGAAGCGTATTATATTCCTAGCATCAAGCATTAGTGTAGGCTTAATCCATCTATGCAAGAAGTTTTAAAGAAAGAGATAATAAAGTGGCTTGATGCAGACATAGTCTACCTAATTAATTATAGTAGGTGGGTGAGTTTGGTGCAATATGTGCCAAAAAAAGTGGAATTACGGTGGTTCCCATTAATAAGAATGAGTTGATTATGATAAGACCTTCCACAGAAAGAAGGATATGTATGGATTATAGGAAGCTAAACACATGGACACAAAAGGGCCATTTCCCTTTGTCGTTTAAGGATTAAATGTTGGATAGACTTGTAGGCAAAGGGTAGTACTATTTTCTTGACAGGTACTTTGGGTATAATCATATCTATATTAGCCAGAGGACCAACAGAAGATGACTTTTACCTTCCCTTGTGGTACTTTTTTTTTCCATCGTATGAGTTTTGGGTTGTGTAATGCTCTGGCTATATTTCAGAGGTGTATGATTTCTATCTTTAGTGATATGGTCGAGGACACCATTAAAGTTTTCATGGATTATTTTTTATGGTGGGTAAGTTATTTAATTCGTGTTTGAAGCATCTAGCTTGGGTTCTACAGAGAAGTGAAGAGACAAACCTGGTGCTAAATTGGGAGAAATGTCACTTCATGGTGAAAGAAGGTATTGTCCTTGGGCATAAAATTTCAGTCAGATCTATTAAGGTTCATCGAGCTAATATAGAGGTAATCTCTAAGTTTCCCCCACCCATTTATGTGAAGGGAATTCACAGTTTTTTATGGAATGAAGGGTTTTATTTGAGATATATCAAGAATTTCTCTAAAATTGCACAACCTCTATGCAAACTACTTGAGAAAGATGTAAAAGTTTTTGTTGATGATGCATGTCTCAAATCCTTCGAGTGTTTGAAGGAAAAGCTAATTTATGCACCCATTATTATTTCTCCAAATTGTACTCACTCATTTAAGTTTATGTGAGATACTAGTGGTTTAACACTAGGAGCAGTCCTTGACGAAAGGCGCAAGAAGATCTTTCATCCTATCTACTATGCTAGTAAAATACTTAATCCAGCACAAAAGAACTATATTATTATAGAGTAGGAGTTTTTGGTTTTTTTATTTGCATTTAAAGAATTCAGGTCCTATTTGTGTAGTACCAAAGTCATAGTCCACACAGACCACTCTTCCCTGAGATACCTTATGTTGAAGAAGGATACGAAGCCTCGGTTGATAAGATGGATCTTGCTCTTATAAGAGTTTGATTTTAAGGTGATAGATCATAAGGTAACCAATAATCAAGCCACATATCATCTTTTCAAACTTGATATGGATGAGAAAGTAGTTTAGGATCTTGATATTGATGAAATATTCCCATAAGAGCAGTTATTAGCTGCTTCACGTGAGGTGATACCATGGTTTGCTGATTTTGCAAACTGTTTGGCCAGAGATTTGAAGTTTGATGATCTAAGTTACCAACAGATGATACAGTTCATACATAATGTGAAGATATACTATTGGGATGATCCATACTTCTTTCGCATTTTTGCTATTATAATTCGTATGTGTGTTATAAAAGTTAAGATAATGAGCATACTTGAGTCTTGTCATTCATCCTCTATGGGGGACATAATAGTCGTATACGAAAGATACATAAGATTTTGTAATGTGGGTATTATTTTCCTACTATTCACCAAGACACAGCTGAGTTTTCAAGATCTTGTGATAGATGCCAGAGATTCAGTTTTGTGTCCAAAAGACAAGAGATGCCTCTAAATCCCATCTATGAGGTAGAACTATTTGATGTGTGGGGAATTGACTTTATTAGGCTATTTGTGAGTTCCTATGCGATGAAATATATCTTGGTAGATGTTGAATATGTGTCAAAGTGGGTGGAGGCAGTTGCGCTTCCAAACAATGAAGGTAAGAGTGTCACAACCTTTTTAAAAAATAACATCTTTACCCATTTGGTACCCCAAAAGCAATCATAAGTAATGATGGGTCGCACTTTTGTAACCGATTGTTCAGTTCTTTGTTTGTTAAATATGGCATGAAATATAAGGTGGAAACACCCTATCATCTTTAGACAAGGGGGCAAGTAGAGGTATAAAACTAAGAGACTAAAACCATCCTTTCCAAGATTGTGAACACAAGATGAATGGATTAGTCAAGGAAGCTTGATGATGCTCTGTGGGCATACCGTACTGTATTCAAGATCCCAATAAGTATGTAACCAAATCATTTTATGTATGGTAAAATATGTCACTTGCCGGTGAAACTTGAATATAAGGCCTCGTGGGCTCTCAAGAAGCTAAAATTTGGACTAGAATGAGGCCTATAACTTGAGGCTTGATCAGCTTAATAAGACAGTTGAGTTCTGTCTCGCAACCTATGAGAGTGCAACTTTGTACAAGGAAAGGATGAAGCTTCTCCATGATCGTAATATAGAGAAGAGAGAGTTCTGCCAGGCGACATTGTATTGCTATTCAATTCTAAACTTCGTTGTTTCCTGGTAATTAAAGTCAAGATGGTTGGATTGTTCATAATGGTACAATTTTTCTCACATGGGGCCATTGAATTAGAAGGGAATAAAGGAAACTGGTTCAAGGTCAATTGGCATCGTGTGAAGAATTATTTGTGAGATTTTGAAGGGTCAAGAAGGTTAAATGCATATCTTGGTAAAGCCTGAGTAGTTGAGATAAATATGTTGTGCCACGACGTTAAATTAGGCGCTACTTGGGGGCAACCCAATAATGTGTATGTAACATGTAAAATTTCTTTATTGCAATTGTTTCATAGTTTGTTAAGTGTGTGCAAAGAGAAAAGTGCACAATAGTTTCAGGGAAGGGACCACGAGTCAATAGTACAAGTTGTACTATGGCACTCTACGACTTGTAGTCCAGGACTTAGATGTTGGACAACAAAGGAAAACTGAAAGGGTCATACCCTGATTGGTCCCACAATCTGTAGGCTTCAATTCCACGGTTCGTGATACTAAATATGGTGGTGACCCCTAATATCTATCTGTCGAAGTAAGTCCTGTGATTATGTAGTATGACTCATACTATAGCAAACCACGAGTCATGATGTATAATCGCAGAGACCTAGAATGGAGGCAAAATAGAAACCACGGGTCATGTTACAACTCGTAGTATGTCATACCATGACTCGTGGTTGACAAGTTGTGTCCCAGGTAAGTTTTCAAAATCCCTCTAAGTGTTCATGCATACCATAACTCATGGAGCTCAACACCACAAGTTGTGGTCCTTCTCATGGGTATGACTCAATTTTAAAAATAAATCCAATCCCATCCGATTCTATTTTATCACACCCTAAGCGATCAAAAAGGGTTTAAACCCGATTGAAATAGGTACCAAATCCTAAATCAAAGCACCCAATCAATAATTTCTTAAATTACATCCATTAATTTCTCCATAAATGAAATAAATAAACCACCCCATGATCTTCTCCCATATCCCGCTCAAATTTGATCCATAATTTTCACTCTCCATACTCACGGCTAAGGGCCAAATTAATTGGGTACTTTGGGACCTTTTGTTTTTTCAAATCTTCTTCATTCAGTTGGTTTACATTTCATGTAAGTTCGATCATTCCTTTGATAGTTATAGTGGGAGTGTGAACTCACTTTACCATGCCTAGGAGTGTTAGAGTTCATAAATTTTGAGTGTTCATGTCGATCATAGTAGCATATGGGTGTGACTGTGTTGTTGATTTTAAATGAGTTTGGTGTGAACTGGGTTACTGAGCATTAAAGGGAAAATATTTGCATTTTCTTCTCTGTTTCGGGTACTTCTACCATTTGAGGCTTCGGGCATTACAGACTCATCGCACTTTGAGTATTATTTTTCCTGCTAACCTCTCGATATTACTTGTAATATGATATGGGAAAAGTCTAAGTGGATTGGGGTATGATTAATTGATAGATTGGAGGGTTTGCATTTTTATGCCGACATTTTGATCCTATTTATGTTTTTGATTAAATATGTAAATGTGACTCAGTGATTTCACTTGACATTGGGATTTACAACCTTTTGAAATAGTTTAAAGGGTCGTAAACTCAATGTTGAGTGAAATTACAAAGTTGCAAAAATATTCAGTGGGCTAAATTTGATAGGACAAGGATCACAATTGATCCCACGGCTTGTGGTCTCTCGATCTACGAGTCGTGGCTTTAGTCGTAATTCACGTCCTAAGGAATAATGTATAGGTCCAAAGTACGATAGACTATACTACTTGTACCATCGCATAGTATGACTCGTGCAGTTAGTCGTATGATTGGATTAAAGTATTCATTCACTGTTTTAGCATCACGAGTCCTACCATGACTCATATTTACTAAAGCAAGGGTCGTGGTTGTACTCGTAATGATTAGGATAAACTTGTAATTTTCCATATGCAGATCATGATTGCCATCATGAGTTGTGGTATATCATTTCACAACCCGTGGTACGTCACGTACTGTTCTCATCTATACCACAATTTCTACCACGTGTCATAGTTCACTATTCCACAACTTGTGGTACCCTTCGTCCTATACTCAGTGCACACCTATTAATATCTTCCATTTTTTATTTTTTTTATTTTTTTTTATTTTTGTTTTATTTTTAGTTCTTAGTTCTTTTTTTCATTGTTTTTTTTTCTTGTATTGGTTTTTTTTTCCATTCAATGTGTTGGTTATAAATATCAATGCCATAGGTACTAAGATGCAAAAACAAATGCCAAAGATAGATGGCAAGGGGAAGGCATAGGGAGCCCAACGTCGATTAGTGGATGAACCTTAGGATGCATATGTCGAGGATATTCCTAGCGGGTCTGAAAAAGTCTATTCTTCATCGAATTAGGGTTGCAACCTCGTCAAACAAGGTTACATATACAATGATAAGGAGGGTAATACTTGGAACCTGGTGATGATGAATCTGGTTCACAAAAGTCTAACTCTATAGAAAAATCTGAGATATCCGAAGATGATGGTGAGAAATATGAAGATGAGGGTGAGAAATTCGGAGATCTCTGATGATGAATTTGGGGCAGAGGATTCAATCTCACTTATTTCTGAGGATGAGCAACAGTTGGTAGAGCAGCGGGTTAAAGAGAGGCACAGTGAGAGATAGGTGGTCCCTGGTATGTCGAGGAGTATATTTTTTGGGGACCTAATGGCTTTCACATCTAATGGGTGCCTGTACAATGTTATATTTGAGGAGCCTCGACTATTTTTATTTGAGATTGATATGCTTCCTGAGCTAAAAGCATTGTATGAGAAATATAAGCTGTCATGGATGACGAGGGCACCAGGACAGTATATCCGGGACTTGGTTAGGGATTTTTATGCTTCCTATGCAGCAACACTCATAAATTCATCCCCTTAGAGGAAGAAGTTGAGATATGAATCTAATACATATGTGTCTTGTGCGTGGACGATTGGTGGATATTTCAAAATGCACCATTTGGAGGTTCTTTTATGGCCCTGAGTATGAGGCCCCGATAAACTGTGTTGAATATAATATGAAGGTCTGGATGACTAAGAGTATGTCACTAAAGAGAGATCGAGTTCAGAAGAAAGATTTTCTATATTGGGTTGCTTGTGTGATTGCTGAGAAGGGAGAGAATGAGCTATGGATTAACACCGGAGCATACATCATGAAGGCCTCATTAAAATTCCTTGCTAAGTATTTTTAGGTAGTCGTGTGGTTATGGATACACCCTACGATTAATGATGAAATACTTACTTTAGATCACACTGTGTCCGTGGCTAGTATGATATTGTGGTACAATATGAACATACCCTGACTTATTGTGGAGAAGATAAGAGAGAGATAGAACGCTCAGGGAGAACACTAGCTTCCCCTTCCCATTTTTAATTCATCAGTTGTGTGTTCATTCTAGGATTCTTATGCTTCCCTTGATTAATTCGATAAGAGAACCCGGACATCTGAGATAGCTTTCATTAGAGATATGACTTACCAGGTAGCTCAGACTAGAGTGTAGAATATGTCCCCATTGCTTCTGCTCTAGAAAGAATAACTATTGGGCCTGATTTTGAGACTGAGCATAAAGATACAAATGCAGAGGATCCTAGTTCTGAGGTCCTGTTGTTAGGGCTAATTCTATAGCTGATATACCTTCGGGCCACACTAATTCATAGATTTTGACATCTAGGCCTTCATCCTCTACTAGGACTCCACCTCTACGGTCTACTTCCGGGCCATCCATGGTTTACATCACACATGAGGATTTTTCAACAGATGGTGCTGAGAAAAACTATGCTCGAGAAATAGATTACATAAGTCCTGAGCCGGATGAAGCTTTAGATAGAACACAGATTAAGAAGGGCATTAATGCCTGAGTAGATGAGATGCATGGCACGTCAGATGTATTTGAGAAACAGATAAAGGATGATTGGAAGGGTGAATATCATGATTCGATTTCCCACATCATGATGACACCTATTATTCCACCAGTAAGAGAACCAACCCTGTAGCCCAGAGCTAAAGTGGAGGACTACTATGCCAAGAACGGGACTCACAAGTGCAATAGAATGAAGTAAAAAGAAAGTAGATGATGTCAGAGATGCAGAATAATATAAAAAATTAGCAAACCTCCCCATGACACGGTATCAATGTATATATAAAGCCATTAAGTACATATTACAAGTACACATATATAATACAAATCCTATCAAAAAAATATAAAAGTGACAAAATACACGCTGAAGAGAGAAGGAACAGTTGGGTGCCCAAAGCTCACCCTATATCTATGGAGGCAAAAAGAAGCGAGAAGGAACAAACAGCTAACAACTAATCAACATTGGATGCAAGTACTAGGATATGCACTAGGGGAGCACAAGTGCAGTATGAGTACAATTCGTCAAAGCAACTAGTACTGATACGAGCATTGAAGGCACACAAGCTTCGAGACCCTTTACATGAAGCCAAGCTAAGGAATTCATGGCCTTACAAGCTATGATGAAGAACTGGGTTGTATGGGAAAAAATGTACAAGGCTCAAGGGATAATTTACAACATTTGGGCTTGCAAAATACCAACAATTGAAGCCCAAGAAGGACCTA
>JBDJHY010177606.1:0-12170 GCA_039654485.1 Withania somnifera
TCAGTATAATAAGAGGAGTGAGTAAGAATGAAATGCGATGACTTGGTCAGCCTGCCAACAATGACCTAAATAGTGTCATGCCCTATGCTAGTCTGTGGAAACCCAGAAAAAAAGTGCATCGTCACCCGCTCCCACTTCCAAGCTAGAATACAGTGTCTCTGCATCAAACCACCTGGTCTTCGATGCTTATACTTAACTTGCTGATAGTTCAAATACTTAAACACATATTCAACAATATTCCTTTTCATCCCACTCCACTAATACAATTGTTGCAAATCGTAATACATCTTGGCTACACCTAGATGAATAGAATACCTAGAATTGTGGGATTCATGCAAGATCAACTGCACCAAGTTGCCTAACTAAGGTACACAAATGTGATAATCATACCAAAACGCGTCCTATCTGAATCAATAGAAGCCCTGCCGTCCTCTCCAGCTAATACCTGATTATGAAAAGCAATGAAATTCTTATCCTCAAACTGCCACTGATGGATCTGATATATCAAGGAAGATCTAGCCTCAACACATGCTAACACTCGCCTGGGGTTTGACATATCAAGTCTAACGAATTGAATATCCAACGATTGAACTTCCATTTCCAATAGACTCTCTGAAACTGACAAGGCTGCTACGCTACCCACACGATCACCTTCCATATCAGGGCATCTTCCACAATGTTTGCCTTACCTGGATGGTAGAGAATGGAAATGTCATAGTCTTTCAATAGCTCAATCCATCTTCGCTTCCTGGAATTTAACTCCTTCCGGTACATAATGTAATGAAGAATATGGTGGTCAGTAAATATCTCACACTGGACTCCATACAAATAATGCCTCCAGATCTTAAGCACGAAAATTACCATCGCTAACTCTAAGTCATGAGTGGGGTAGTTATGCTCGTGAACCTTCAGCTTCCTTGAAGCATATGCAATTACTTGACCCTGCTGCATCAGAATAAGAACCAAACTAACAACCTAAGAGGCATCAAAATACACAGAGAATCCCTGAACCCTCCATTGGCAAGGTCAATACCGACTCTGAAGTCAACAAGTCCTTGAGCTTTGAAACTCTCAACTCACAATCATCACCACTGAAAGGCAACGTCCTTCCTAGTAAATTTAGTTAAAGGTGCCTAAATCGACAAGAACCCTTCAAAAAAAGCCAATAATACCTATCCAAACCAACAAAACTTTGAATCTCTAAAATAGATGTCAACCTCGGCCAATCATGCACTATTTGAATCTTTGCTGGATCAACTTTAATTCCAGCATTGGACACTACATGTCCCAAAAATGCAATGGACTCCAACAAAAATGCACACTTTGAGAACTTGGCATAAAGCCTGTGTTCTCTCAGTGTCTGGAAAATGAACCTCAAATGTTGCTCATGATTGGACTTACTCCGCGAATACATTTAGATGTCATTAATAAAAAGAATCACAAATAAGTCTAGGTAGGGCTTAATCACCCTATGCATCAGGTCTATAAAAGCTGCTGGAGCATTGGTCAGAACAAAGGACATAACCAGAAGTTCATAGTGACCATAACGGGTCTTGAATGCTGTCTTAGGTATATCCTTTGTTCGAATCCTCAACTGATGGTAACCGGATCTCAAGTTAATTTCAGAGCACACTATGGCTCCCTGATGCTGATCAAATGAGTTATTAATTCTCGACATTGGATATCTATTTTGTACTGTGACTTTGTTCAACTGACGATAATTAATACACATTATCATAGTACTATCTTTCTTCTTCACAAATAAAATTGGCCTATTCCATGGTGACACACTGTAATGGAAAAAGACTTTATGTAATAAATCTTGGAGCTGAACCTTCAACTCTCTCAACTCTACAGGAGCATATGATATGGAGCAATAGATATGGGCTTAGTGCCTGTCTTTAAATCAATAGCAAAGTCAATATCTCGCTCTAGTGGTAGGCCTGGTGGTTGGTCAGAAATACATCAAGGAACTCAGAAATAATAGGAATAGACTCAGGTGTAGGAATGTTGCCTAAATATAATGAACATATGCTAAATATGCCAAACACCCTCTCCCTACTAACCTCCTAGCCTAAAGGCAAGAAATAAAGTTTGCCGTTGTGTGGCTACTAATACCCTTCCACACAATTGGAGATGACCCAAGTACTGCTAAAGTAACGGTCTTGGCATAAAAATTCAAAACCGTACGATGAGGAGACAACCAATACATTCCCAGTATAAGATCAAACTCAACTATGTCTAATAGCATTAAGTCAGCATAAGTTTCTAGTCCACTAATAGAAATCATACACGATCGGATCACCCGATCAACTACTAAAGAATCCCCTATAGGGGTAGCAACATGAATAGATATAGATAACACATCACTGGGCAACCCCAACCTGGGTGCAAAATAGGATGAAACGTACGAGCAAGTAGATCCAGGGTCAAATAAGGTAGACACAAATATAGACACACATAAATTAAACCTATAATAATGGTATTCGAGGCCATAGCCTTAGGTCAAGAAGGAAAGTATATAACTAACAATCACCACCATGAAGACCACCACAACAACCACCTCCCCTACTATGCCGGCCACTACCATGATAACCACCATGTGTCCCACCTCTAACAAGTAGAGGCCCTAATCTCAAGAGTTGTGCAGACTGAGGAGCAGGTTGAATAATTCTCCTCTATGGAAAAGCTTTAGAATAATGGCCCACAAGGCCATACTCAAAACACGGCCCAAATGGTCCACTCTAGGGATCCTCTACCAAAACCCATCTACTTTACTGCGATGATCCAGATCCTTGCAAATACTGTGCAGGATAGGAGATGAAACCTGCAATAGCCTGCTACACTAGCCTTGTGCTGATGAAACTGACCACGGCCCTCAGAATGGGACCCACTATAACCTTCCTGATGACTTTATCTCTTCTTGTTGCGCGAAGAGACTCATAATAGAGGGCTTCCATAGAATTAGTCTGATCAACCACCACCTAAAATAGAAGACCATTAGATACTAGTAATGCTACAGCCTCGTGGAGTCTATCTCTCAAACCATATGCAAACCTTCGGACTATCTCCACCTACGTAGACATGAACCCCACTCCATACACTAACAATTAATAGAACCGAGCCTCATACTCTACCACAGACATCGAACCCTATTCAAGATTTTTGAACTCCTCTCTCATGCACTCTTGCTTGACCTTGGATACAAAATTTCTCATGAAGATCTCATAGAACTCAGCCCAAGTCGGCTGGGGCGAACCTGCTGGTCTATAAACCACAAATTCTCTCCACCACTATTTAGCCTCACCATGCATCTAATATGTGGTAAAAGCTACATCATGGTTCTTTAACACCCCTATGTTGGTCAACCTCTCTTCACACTCAATAATAAACTTATGGGCATCCTCCCCAGGAACACTAGTGAATCTTAGGGGATCCAATCTTAGGAACCTAAAAGGTTTTGTACTGAATCTGTCATAGTTGGTTGCTGCTCAACAGCAGGAGCAACGACTAGCACTGGAAGGACTTGACCAGGTGTAGAGATCTCTGCTGGAACAACAGATGGACCGGGTTGCACTGTTGGGACTGCTGATGTAGGCTGTGATATTGGAATTATTGGTTGCGTCACCTCGTTAAGAGGACCGCCATAGGAACTGGGTAATTTCCATAAAATGTTGCGAATATTCAGAGAAGGAACTGCAATAGGTGCTGAAACAGGTACTATTATAGGCGCTGCAACTGGTGCTGCCACAGGTGCTGCAAGCATTGATGGAATCTCAAAAGTTGTAGTAAGAGTAGGTAATTTTGCAGGTGCTCTAGTTGTCTTCCTTGCTGCCGATGAACGTGTACGAGGCATCTGTAAAGAGTGATGATAATGAGTGAGAATTTTCAAGAAACCATCAAGGATGTACACACGATACATGATTCAACAGAAAGAATTATTTCCTAAATATCACTATAGCCTCCCGAAGATAAGCAACGGACGTCTCTGCACCGATCCATAGGACTATACTAAACATTGGTTTGGTACACTTACACCAATGAACCTAGGCACAGCTACCAACTTGTCACAACCCAATTTCTTGGATCATAAGGGCATCTACTATACCATCAGTAGGAGAACCAACCCGGTAGTCTGAAGCCGAAGCGGAGGACTACTATATAAATGCAGAAATCACAAGTATAATAAACAATAGAAAAATAAAGCAGAAGTAAAAGAATCAACAATTCCCAAAATTCGATATCAGTGCAATGCAAAACCTCTAAGTACAGAATAAGAAATCAACTATCTAAAATTTATCTCTGCAAACACATAGAGATCAAATATCAATGCTAAAAAGAAGCAGGAAAACTTTGAATGCCAATATCACCCTGAATCTCTGAAAGTCAAAGGAATCTACATGAATAGTGATTTATAAATCACGGTCGGGTACCTATACTCAGATCTGCACATAGGCAAGTGTAGAATGAGTACAAGCTGCCGAAGAAACCCATACCCAGTAGTCATTAAGGGCCCACTAGGTATATAACAATAATGAAAGTAGTAAATAATGAAAGATAATAAATAGGGTCACAGAATCAAAATGTATATCATGGAAGCTAGCTACTTAAGTAAGAATCAAGTAATAAATATAACGTGTATCGATAGCTAATCACATAACAGGATTTTAGGCAATGAAGGAAAATGTACCCCGAATCCATGCAACAATATATGTGAATAATAACAACAGTAGTCCGGAGTCAACAGAAGACAAGAGGAGAAGATGGATGGTATACCGGTAACCTTAAGTAATGGATGAATGAATGATCAATAATATAACGTACAATCCCACGTAACATGAAATATCAAGTAAAAAATACAAGCAACTAAGAAGTAATAACGGTACTAACATAATACATATAAACACTGTCAAGTCCCCCAGAAAGAAGCGCAACATACACAGAAACATGTTAACCAGCAAGCATCCATATACTACTAGGGGTACACTGAAAAAAACAAGTGCAGAAAAGTAAATTCACACTATGAAGTAACTAATCCTACATACGTTTCTCCTCTGGTACCCGTAGGTCCAGCAGAAAAAATCCATGAAAGACTACCCTAAATATTCCTGGTATATCTCTCTTCCGTCTTATACCCCCAATCTGTGTCGCTGCAGCCCGGAGGCAAGGTCCATAGAGGTGTGTCACCACATAAAATATCTAATGTCATCAAAATCTCACATCCCAAATCATAGGACCTCAAGGGTCTCATAGTCTGGCATCATATGCCTCATATAAATAATATCATCAAGTCATACGACTCAACAAGTCATAACGTACAACGTCTTAACCTGGTATTATCACCAATATCCTCAATGAACAGGTATCATCAATGTCTCCATAACCAACAAGTGTGATATGTGTCAAAAGTTGTACTCACCATCATACGATGACGAATTCAGATGCCAGTGGCTATACTCACTGCCAAACAGAGTCATTCTTAAGTGAAAATAATATTGTCCGGTGCTCGATACAATGTCGAGTCTAAAATGGTTGAAAGTTTATAACTTCTATTATTATTATTATTAAAATATTCCAAATTATTAATTTATATCATTATCCATAATTATTACAAACATCAGTCCCTAGCCTCCGCGACTTAGTAATCGTGTGGTGATACTGGTCCAGTACCAATGCATTCTAATTGGAGCCAAAGGCCCAACCTCTTGTATAACGAATGCATAGAACATTAGCAAGTATATATATATATATATTTATATATATGATCATGTAGCAACAACTAACTATGCCCTGTACAGGTATCACTAGACAACTTTTACGTCAAAAGCACCATATAAATTTGGATCCCAAAATATATTAAACATGTAAGGGGATGAAGGAATGGTATAAGATTACTATAAAAACCTAGGTACCAAACCTACCGATGCTGTTTAGTATAATTATTAAAGCTATAAGCCTAGACATAGCCCCACGAAGCCTACCTTTCGTCCGGCGATAAAGCGCTACAAGCTCAAGAATGTTACTCCGAATGATGTCAAACGATCTTCAATTGCTCTAAAACTTGTGAAATAGGATTCCACATATCAAAACGAGTATAACAGTATAAATTATGTTAAGTTTCAAACTAGGCCTAAAATAGGAAGTAAAATCGGCCTACGGGGCTCGCTTGTTGGAACTAAAAATAAACTTTGTTACGGGATTCCCAACATTACTAGGAACCCATGATCTAAAATTGGGCATAATTTGAGTAAGACAAGACCCTTGAACATCCCAGAAAAGATTAAGTATAAAAAGGGCTAAAGATTCGATCTTTATGAATTTGTACGTTGAATTCTAAAAAAGGAATGTTACTACCATGTATAATAACCTAAAAGAGCAAGGAACTACCACATAACTTTAGATAATTGAAGGAATCAAGAAATCTTGATTAGGTCATTAAGGGAGAAAATTTAAATTTTAATAAAATTTAACGGATGAAATCACTTACTGAAGGTGGAGAAAACCTACTAGATCTTCAAGGAACTCTTCTATGGATTTTGGGGAAAATTCTAAGACAATTTGCACTAAATTTAGAGAGAAAACAAGGAAAAATTGATGGAATAATACCCAAAAATAGATTGAAAACTAAAGAAATAAGGCTCAGGTATCGCTTTATTGGCCACTTGGGCCGATAAATCAACATTCCCTTGGTGACTGGAAAACACTGTGCAGGTATCAATTTATTGGTAAAATAACCAATTTATCAGTACCTACCAATTTATCGGTCACCGATAAATCGATACTTTGACTTGTAAATCGGTCTGTGCCTGTATCAAAAAATCAACAAACTCAAGAATTTCAATCAGGGGTTCAAAAATGGAATGGAGTCCAAATTTGATAAACCAACTACGTATATTATGTGAATATTATATTCTGAACTCAATGAAATCAATAAAATTGAAATCAAAGGTAGTTTGAGCGAAAATGATCCCCGATAAAGACTTAGTCCAAATAAAAAAAATTTAACCTTCCACATAACAACTCAAATCGAGCATGAACACCTTGAGAAACGTACCAAGGGTCAAACTAGCCTGAATTTACCATTCTGGAGTTGTTGGAAGCATTATAATTCCTCTCCATCACTCCAAATAGAAAAATACCACTCACACTCCACATTTAAGCCTTAAACTTAACTAAAATCCGCAAATGAGCATAAATTGCAAATAAAAACTCTGAAACACAAACTTAAGGTCAATCTGGACTTTGTTTGGCATTTCAAAGCTAACAAAACTGGCAGAATTTGATTCTGAGCTTTTCTTGAGGGAAATTTCACTTTGTTAAATGAGTACTTAGTTTTAGGCTCTAAAACAGGCAATTTGAGATATTTCTCAATCGAGCCACCAGGAAACCGAACTACTAGTCCTAGCAAGTCTTAATGACTTGGGAAAACTACTGAAATGCTTTAGAATTCAAAACATTGTATATTTTTTTTATAAATGACCATGAGGGTCATTACATTTATCCACCCAATTCAAAAGGTTTAAAACTATACTATTGTCTCTAAATTCAGGTATTATGGAAACTATAAGGAAATGTACATTGCATTTCTCCTCCTTACGTAACTCAAGAAACTAGAGTAGGCACACATAGTATTTACAAGCTTAGAATGTCATGCACAACATATCTCCTGGAACACACATCGTCCCTTATAATTATTCAAGTCTCATATTAATATTTTGACTTAGCCTCCTTACACTTATTCACCTAGAGCTCATATGTTACACCTATACCATCACATTATCCATTAGTCATAGGTTTAATTTCTTGCATACTCTATTTCAAATGTATTAGCTTAATTTTCTAGCAATAGAATAATCACTCTAATACTTTGATACACTTCTCCACCATAATCATTTAAAGTTCAATCTTAGAATCTAGTAATAAACCTAGAAAATTGTTTCTCCATATTCTACACATAATTTTAGCTACTAGAGTAAAAAATTGAGGAAACACAGTCCATTGAAAGTTCATGACAAAATAGTCAATCTTAATCACAAAATCAACCTAATTGCACACTTCAAGGATATTATCCTGACAACATCCTTACTACTTACACATTCATTATATATTCTTTGACTAAAATAGATCTATAAATTTTTCAAATATCATAAGGTCCACTATTCAAAATAGTGAAGTATAGCCTAAATATGTCAATTCTTGATCACTTTATCCTCTCATTCACAACATGTACTTAATCTTTTACAACACAATGACATGCTCTCATATGAGGCTTAATTGAAAAACTTTCAAGAAAATCAAGAGGAATCAATAATAGGAAAACTTCAATTACGTTAAAAACTAACAAAAATTAAATTTTAGTACATGAAAACTTGCCTTTTGATTTTAAGGATATGGGGAAACAAATGACAACAAAGAGATTTGATACAGTTATGATAGTGCTTCAACGGTCTTGTGGCGCTAGTTGAGAAGATGACGGTGGTAGAGGATTTGCAAAATCATCGGGGGGGGGGGGGACGGAATTTGTTGGGGGTTTTTGAGGGTTTAGAAATATTTAGGTGAAATAAATTATTTCTGCCTCAATTAAATTTAAAAAATGAGGTACAATGTGGTTTTATCCATAACTTATTTATTATTAAAGAACGACGAACAAAAGCACATTGTTCATTATTTTATAATTTTTTTATTATTTATTTTATTTTAATAAGCAACGGACAACGTTATTTCAGTTTTTTGCTTTTATTAAGAATAAAAATAAATTATGTATAAATATTTTGGTGAAAAATTCTCTAAATAAAGCGACGGAAAAACCAAACTATCTGTTGCTTTTGTCCAAAAAATAAAAAATATATTCTTTAAAATAAATGACAGACTATATCGTTTCGTCCATCGGATTTTTTGAGAAACACAGTCCTTTGCTTTGATTGCATCATTTTTAAAATCTTTTTAGTAGTGCTCAATTAGTTTGCCAAGTGATCGACACAAATATTCTGTTTATATTAGTAAATATGTTTTGTTGTATATTTGTTGTTGCGGTGGTTGGAGGGCTATTGTGACGGTAGGAGAGTTGTTGTATATAGGTGGTCGGAGGGCTATTGCAGTTGTATTCATAGCACATGAATGATGTTGTATTTATTTGTGCAGTTGTATTTATGAATGTTGTTGATATTGGTTATATATGTGATACATTTGTATGTTCAATTCAGTAGGTGTATGCATTTTGATTTGTATATAGTGTAGTTGTACATTTTGAACTTGCATATGAAAGATACGTTAGCTATTTTAGCATACTCATACAGCTGTAATATGCAGATTACAAATATTAGTTATACATGTACAAGTAAATGGTCTTTATTGGCATTAAATTTCAGTTGTATATGAAAAAAAGGAATGAAGAATATACATATAAAAATCTTACTTACAAATATACAGTTGTATACAATTAAAAAAAGTACATGTATATTTTTAATATATCATAAATGAAAAGTTTGTATGTATTTGAAATACAATTGCTAGTTGTATATAATGGCCGAATATACAACTAGAATTTTGACAACTATCAGTAATGTTTTGAAATACAACTGTCGGTTATATATAATAACCAAATATACAACTGAAATTTTGATAAATTATACAACTAAGGTTTTAACAAATTTCAGTTTACATAGCAACCGAAAGTTTTGCTATTTTTTTTTTCATTATGAAAGTTTTGTTAAAAATGTGTAATTGTAGGGTAAAAGTTTGCCATTAAAAATTTCACTAAATATTTATAAATACTTGATTGTGAACCCACTTATTATTCAATTTTACACACCTAGGGCACCAATAGTTTGTGGCTTGAATACAATTATTATAATATAATAATTTTATAGTATTATTAGAATCCATAATCTTTAAGTTTTGAATTTACATCTGCCCCATCAATTAAAATTTGATGATGAAAATATATAAAATCTTTTGCCTCTATTGTGATTTAGACTCTTCAGTTTTCATGGTTTTCAATCCCTATTATTAATTGTTAATAAATCCATTTCATTGATCGGGCAGGGCAAATGCAATTCTCCATTAATTTTGTTCACGCATCAGCAAAATTGTTGCAGTTGCAGTAAGGTGTGGACGATTAATTCTTTACAACACAACACATGTGATGGCTCGTTAGTGGACCATAATCTTTAGTTAAAAGAGTTAGATAGTTTGGCATATGTTCAGATGATGACAACTTTCTTATCAAAAGCTAGCTAGATTTTTTTTCTTAATCAGGGTCTTATATTTAATGAAGTGCTTTTTATCAAGATTTTTTCATATAAAAAAAATAACTTTGAAACCTTTGATCTAGCAAATGAGAGGCAGTCTCATTCGTAGTATCATATCCTTTTGGTGGTAAAACTATCTAGTTACTTCTCCCACCCTTTCTAGCTTTATTTCTCTTTCCTTCACTTTTCTCTTATCAATAATTAGGAATTTGGAATGACTTGTTTCACTAGACCTTATATAATTATATTTTTTCTATCTTAGATATAGTTTTGGTAGGAGATCGAAGAACATGTTTGCCTAAATGGTACTTTCCTTTTGGTTACATGTGTACCAAGTAGATTATTTGAGGTGACTGCTCTAATCATTCCAAAGGTAACATACTTAACAATATCTGCTCTATTGATGCATTATATTGATGGACTTTTAATCTTCTATGCAAATGATCGCCTTAGGTTTCAATTTTCTTTTTGAAAAAAGATATTGATGAACAATCATAAAATTTTCATTAAGTGTTTGATTTTTACACACTAACATTCTGAACAAAAAACTGTCAGGTTACATAATATATGATTATAATAGCAAGATAAAAAATGTAGATTATACTATATTATCAGAAAATATGATAAATAACCTGGTACAAAAAATTAACATGCACTGAAAGTTGAAAATTCATTATAAGTTAAATATTTTCCCTATAACAAACCAAGATTTTCCATGATGGGTAGTTAAATGATAGAGAAGAAGAAAAGAAGGGAGAGTAAAATGTTAGTAATTTCTATTTTATATTAATATATATTGAAAATTTTTCATAAATAGTTAAAAAGTCAAAGAAATTAGAGGGCTCATAGTTATAGTTTGCTTAGTTAAAAGAAATAATTTAAAAGATGTATAAATTCAGTCAATTGTATTATTTATGCATTCCAGTCACTTATTTCAGTCAATTTTATAATCTATACAATTCAGTCATTTCCTTCAGCCAATTATATAATTTATACAATTCTATCACTTCATTCAATTGTATATTTTTTCAGTCAATTGTATAACTTATACAAATTCAAATTATATATAAAAAAATTATTCATACTAAACACAAAATTTATATTTATTTATAAATTCAATAAATTATACAATTTATATAATTCAGTCACTTATTTCAGTCAATTATATAATTTATACAATTTAATTATTTATCAAAAAGTTTGTTCTATGTACATTCACCCTTTTATGTAAGATCCATAAAATAGTCAAATCTGTAGTGTAGCCATACAATGTATGGTGGTCACTTGAACACTCGGTAATCCAAAAATTATACATAGTTTGTAGTAAAAACAAATTCCTTATATATGTAAAATTTTAAAAATGACATTAGATAAATTTCAAATTATCGTTCATTTTGATATCCTCTCTGAATGCATTTCACCTCACTAATCTAACAAAGTGTTTATGTGAAACTGCAGAAAATCAAGCAAGTGGTTTAGCAGCCTGCAACAAAATTGAATGGAGCAATTTGTGTCATTAAACCCAGATCCACCTCCAGGGACCAATAAACAACAACAAACCAACCATCTCTGGTAAAACAACGACCAAACTAGTAAAAAGACGTCTGTGCTCCGACAGGTTTGGCACCATCAAAGAACAAGGACAATCAACAGATATGTTTTCTCTATTATACAAACCAGTCATCATCCTTTTGCTACTATCAATGATCGTATATAAATTGTTATCAGGGATCCAGATCTAACAAAATCTTGATCTTGTTGCTGTCTTATAGAGAGTCGTGATTATTGTCTACCCTAGTTGGAGGTTGGTGGTGAAGCAGGAGCTTTTGGAGTTCTAGATTTTTCTTTCTCATTTTGTTTGATTTCCTGTATATGTTTGATTTTTATTTTTATAAATGACTATTTCAATGTATAATTATT
>JBDJHY010177617.1:0-12170 GCA_039654485.1 Withania somnifera
TCCCTATTGGTGAAACAACAACGATAGGGTGTTACCCAATTGACAAGGTTGAGGTCAAAGGAATTGACACTCCCAGCAGCATCATATCTAATTTTTCCCAGATACCAATCTGGGGAAAAGAAAACTCATCTAGTTTAAAAACGAAAAAATTGTCCTTCCAATCAAAAATTTTGGAAGGGGTTAGATTCCTAAAATTTTGAAGGGGTGAAAAAGTACCACCCCTTTTGAAGGCCCTGAATTTTTATCATGAAAAAAGGTTTGAACAGATCCACAGAAGGCTCCGCCCCTACTTTGGAGCAAGCGAGTTTAAAACCTACAATGGTGCGCATGGCGTTAGGCACCAATTGTGCAAGAGACAAATTATAAGTTGCTAATAGATGAGTTAATAAAGGGAAAAAGAGGAAATGTAACCCAACTACTATGTATTCATTGTACATGGAAAAATACCCTCGGGGGAGGGGGATAAGTAAGCCCTTTCACATGGACGAGGTAGGGTGAATTCAAAAGTAGGGTGAAAATGGCATTCCCTGAGAAAATGTAGCAAGGAATCTGTGGAAAGACTACTTGCGGTCTTTGTAACCAAAAAATTATGGCCATCAAAGGTCTAGAGGGATATAGCCAGAAATTAAAGGTCAGGGGTATTGGTACCTACGCGATAAACCGTTGCCTCGTTTATATCAAAACATAAAGAAGAAAAAGAAGAGGACATACTTACTACTTCTGGATAATTAGAGAGAGTGAACGATAAAGAAGTTCTTTGGAAAAAGCATAATAAAAACATATACGACGGTTAAAAGAAAAATAGGAATAAAGGGAAAGGATAAGTGAAGGAAGATATAACCTATATTTATAATTTTGAGAAACCCAATTATGAGAAAAAATGGGGAAAAGAGATAATTAATGAGGGAAAAATAAAACAACGGTACAGTGAATATCGCGTATTCCCTAGGTAAAAAGTACCAGAAGCGATGCGTTCATCGGGATATTTTGACAGGTGGAAAGCGAGAGCGTGAATAAATTGAAATGGAAAAAACAAGTAGCTAGGAGAACCAGAAGAGGTGAAAAGTTTCCCGCCCATACCTTCTAGTCATCTGGAGTAACACATTGACTTCATCTCATCCAGGGCTTACAAAGGCAAACGGAAAAGGTTACCAACCTGATAAGTACGGGTCATTAATTTACCTCAGACACTATTACCTCAAAAAAGTTGAAGCCCTGTAAAGATATCCCTTGGGTAGTAAATTACCACTTCGGTCCTGACACCTTAGAGGTAAGCATGCTGATATAACATTTTGCAGGTGCACAGCTCACCTTGGTCGGTATCATCTTAGCATGCGATTGATTATAAAAATAATCTCAGGAGAACCCTAAACATGGGTTATTCACCTCGGCCGAAACACCATGGCTCTACAAATCACCTCGGGGAATAAACTCAGAGGAACTCATTTCACCCCTACTCTATGTATTCAGTCAAAAGAAGTAAACAAACATTTCAACTCTCAGAGAAGGGACTAGTGTAGAATAATGGTAGTAATTAATAATTAGATAATTACCACAATTAAAGATCTACCATAATTAGATAACTACCATACTTAGAGATCTACCATAATTCAATAACTAAAGAATTATGGTAGGATTACTATACCATTAATAACGGTAGAATCATGGTAGGATTACCATTGATATATCTATATCGTAGCAAGAATCACGGCAGGAATCACTCCGTTATTTTGGCATCCACCATAATTACGGTTACAAGAGACATCTATAAAAGCCCAGATGGTTCAGAGACAAAGAGACACTCAATATACTAATCTCAAATATTATTGTTATTCTCTCCCAAAGCTCTTTGCTAACTTAAGCATCAGAGAATTACCCCGGGGACCACCCTGGGCTCTGTTTTGCAGGTATTTACTCAAGAATCATTGTTGTTGTCTATGATCATAAGGTGATTTCATAGTAGGGTTATTGGTGATCTTTTGGGACTCATCATATGTGTTGATAAGGAAAATTGATTAGTACATCTATGAATAACTTCATCATAAGAACAACATTCAAGAAAGGAGACAGAACTGCATTATTATTATTATTATACAAAAACTTAACTTCACATTAACAGATTTTGTGGTGCAATATCCCTAATATATAATTCAATTTTCTTAATAAGCTTGAGATTTAACTATTTGACAGTTCCTGTACATAAAAATCCAATTGATATGTGAAATTCACATTGTTAACTTCATAATTTCCACTTGGTCCAATTATTTAAGAAAAAAATCTATGATTCCCCTGATCATTCGCGACATTGTTTTCAAATTATAGTTTACAACATACTTCAATTTATCCAAATTTTATACAACATATCATATTATAGATACTGGATTAGTTTCACTAATTAAAGTTTATTTTTCTATATAGAGAAGTGGATCACCGTATGTGCCTCAGTTTGGAGCGTGGTAGTAAGAGACTAGGGACAATCTTAATTTATCCATGGTATTCTCCCAAGATCATGAAAACAAGAAGAAACATAGACATAACAGAGATGCTTGACAATCACCAAGACATCTCACCTAAAGTAAGAAATACGTTTTCTTCTAACACCAGGAAAATTCCTATACATAATCCTCGTTTTAATAGATTATGAAACTTTTCCAGAGATAATGATTCAATCTTTGTTAATGGAGTTCTCCTTTTGGTTAGGAGAGTTAAAACCTCCCTAGTAGATTTTTTATGGTGGGAAACCGTATTAGAGTAACCAATGAGTTCAGAATACAAGATAATTAAACAAACAAAAAAATGACATTCTCAAGTCAAACCTTCCTTAGTGATGCAATGAGAACTTCTCTTTAGTATTGGTAATAAAATGAATAATCCTTTATCTTGTTAAGAAAATAAATGTTGGATCTGATTCAATCCTAAAAATTAAACTATATAAGAGTTAACCAAGTCTATACAAGGAGACATGGAATTTGCTTACCTAATGTAAGGCATTCTACCACCCCCTACCCACGCCCGAGGCTAGACTTCTATAAGATATCTGAACAATAAGGTCCAATATTTTGTAAACCATAAATATTGATATGACTGACTCTCATACACTTTATTTTATTCCAACTAGATTAATAATGATAATGAACTTCACTAGTGACCATCCCAGATAGAAAAGTTCAATTGATCTTTGAATTTTCTCCCTTTACGAAAAAAGAATTTCTCCGCTTTTAACAATTTATAGTTTTGAACTTCTAACTTCACTTTTGAAAATGTCCTTCAATGTTTTGGGCAACTAATGTGCATCAACCACTAGAAAACTAATAAAACATATAGACTTTGATTCTCAGAACTATTATTCAAGACCATACTTCCCTATTTTATCAAAATATCTTTTATCTCTCCTCCTTATGCATGTTATTCTAGTTTAAAATACATTTAATTTCTATTCATATATATTCTAGATAGTGAGTAACTCATAATGTCGTTATTTAACTAACAGTGTTCTAAATTTTTATAAAATAGTTCTACTCCAGTGCCTCAGGTTGGAGTATGGGATTCAAAGACCAAGGGCAATCCTGATCTTCACATCGTGTCCCCCAAAGCTCATTCTAATAAGAAGCCCTATAAAAGCCTAGGAAATAAGCAAGAACTTGGAAAAGACCAAGTTGTTTCAATAATGGTATGAAATACATCTCTTGTAAATTAAAAATAGTACATTTAAAGCATCGCTTACCTTTAGCGTTATTTTTGGGAATTTTTCATTGGGTATTGATGAATCTCAAAATATCACCAACAACTTCTACTAATAAATCAACCTCACAATAATGGATGGCAGCAATGGATCTAGAATAAGCACCTACAAAAAAGAGCCCAGGGTGGTCCCTGGGTTAATTTTCCGATGCTTAAATTAGCAAAGAGCTTTGGAAGAGTATATGAATATTCTTTGTAAATAGTATAGTGAACATACCTTTGCCTCCTTTCTTTCTTACTTTAATACTTGTTTCTTGTAATTGTCACCTTTAGTAGGCACTGTCATCATGGAGTAACTTCCGCAGCGATTATTGCTGCTTTCATCGTAATTACCATTATTCAATGACACTAATAGAAATTAGTAATTATCTAATTCTAACATTATTGATAGTAATTATCTGATATAGTAATTATCTAATTGGAATGGTATTCTACATATTTCAAAAATTTGTTTCAACTATTAAATATCATACCAAATATAAAAAAATGAATTTTAAATACATTACCACATATTATAATATAAATTTTTTAATTTCAATATGAAAATCAGTATTCATCATATCATGCTCACACCCTACATATCACGAACTTCGACAGATGAAGGAAGCCTTTGAGAGTTGGGACTTGGACTAGTCAATTCTTCAAGTGAAGAAGTATCTCACACAAGTATGACTTAGCACACGTTAGACACATATTTTAAAAATACTTCATGCTCCCTGTGTCTCAAAATAATTAATATATTATATTAAAAATTAAAAAATATAAAATTTGATCAGTATTATAAAATGTATTTAGTCTACATATAAATTAAATTAAGTCAATTTAATATTTTAGTCAATATTATAAGATGTATTTAAATTTTAAGTTCAAAATATTAATTTAATTTAATTTACCTTTAGACATCGAAACTTTGTGGGACTGTACAAGATTTCGTCAAATCCTGTTAAATTTTAATTAGGGTTCTTGTAGGATACTATACTCTAAACCCTAGCTTGAAAGCTACTCCAACTATATAAAGGGTAATATATTCCCTTAAGAGCCATCTCCAATATCCTATAAAATCGTTGGTACTCACAAAGAGATTAAAACCCTCTCTTTTTGATAGTCAAATACTTCAAGAAGATCCACAAAAACCTACGAAATCCTCCTTTCATGGAGATCAAATCCAAAACGTCCTTTCATGTAGATCAATTCAAAAGTATCCTACGTTTGAGAAATACGCTACAAATGGTCCTCGAATTACAGAGAAAATCAAGAAAGAAGAATCAAGGGATAAACAGAGTTGTACTGACAATCATTGTTTATCTATAAAATTATGTTTCTTTATATTTTATTTGTGATTGCAATTATTATTCATCACTTTAAAATTTATTGCAAATAAAATTGGCATGCAGTAGGACCAAATTTGCCCTTCATCTTTTTTCTCACAAATCAGATCTGCAAAGCTGAAATAACAAAGACGGAAAGATAAAAGCTCCTTGAAGATGAAAGTTACTCCAAGTCTTGTCGATGAGTTTCATCAAAATTACGCTCCCGACAAGTCTTGAAGTAGGCGGCATTTTGTAGGCATCAAAATTTTATAGGACTCTACAATTTTTTTAAATCCTGTTAGATTTCAGTTAGGGTTCTTGGAAGCTACTTTACCCTAAACCCTATCTTGGAAGCTACTCCAGCTCATTCCTATATCAAGGGTAATGTATTCCTGAAGAGCCATCTTCAATACTCCACAAAACTATAGGTACTCATAAAGAGATCAAAACTCCCTCTTCTTGATAATCAAATACATCAAGAAGATCCATAAAAACCCACGAAGTCCTCCTTCTATAGAGATTAACTTCAAATTATTCTTTCATGAATATGAAATTCAAAGCATCCTACGTTTTGAAAATAGACTATTAACGATTCTCAAATTACGAAGAAAATCAAGATAGAAAAATTAAGGGATAAATATATTTATACTCACAACCATTGTTTATCACTAAAATTTTATTTCTTCATATTTTATTTATGATTGCAATTTATTATTCATCACTTTAAAATTTACTGCAAATAAATTAGCAATTTTTTACCAAAGCCAGACACACAGGCCTACAACATATTAAAAAATTAGAATCTTATATCTTTAAGATCATTTCAGACTTGCATGACAATACCAAAAAAAATTATATCTTGATGTAGAAGTATTGAAATGGAAATACGATTGATTCCATAAAAACCATGAGTGATCATATACTACATATTAAGAATTAAGAATTTATTTTTTCTAAATTTCTCTAGATAAATTTTTGAAGTTGACACAAGATATTATCATGCAACAATTTCAGATTCATGCAGCCTTGTCAAATAATTCATATCTTGATGTTGGAAGGCCATAAGTGAAAAGCACCTTGACCAGTGGAAACTAGACTTCAAGGGCTTCGTTTTCACAAAAAATTGAGACTCAAGTCTAGCTGAGTTGACCTATACAAAATTTTGAAGTCAACTTCCAAACCTGAAACATCTTGATAGGTAACAATCCTTCTTCTTGAACTTTATTTGTGTTGTCTTTTCCTTCTTTTGCAGTTAGCTTTCAAGGTATGGTCCATGAAGAAGGTAATCTTAAGGTTCAAAGGGATGGATACTCGTCCCTACTCTAGGAGAGGTCAACTTGAGGAAGTAATCTTATGATGCAAAGGAATGAGTACTCTTTTCCTCTCTAAGAAACGTAATCACAAGAAGGTAACTACAGAGCAAAGACATGGATACTCATCCCCGCCCTAAGAAAGGTAATCTCAATCTTACGACGCAAAGGGATGGATACTCATCCCCACCTTAAGAAAGGTAATCTGAAGATTTCTCAGAGGATATGAAGACTTCCACTTGTAGACTTAGCATATTTGGAGACTTCACCTCTCAAACTTGATATATTTGAGACTTCAACTTGAAGATTTGTCAAAATTTGAAGACTCCAACTTATAGACTTGGCAGATTTGATACCTTTACCTTTCATACCTGGTGCATTTGAGATCTTTAATTTTCAGACTTGGTGATCCCACGTACTGCAACTTTCATATTGGGCAAATATGATGCCTTCAACTATAGAATTGGTGGCCTCGTGCACTTCTATCCTCATACTAGTGGGTTTGATTCCTTCAACTCTTAGACTTGGTAGCTTCGAGCACTTTAACTATCAAACTTGGTGGCTTTATACACTATGACTTTTAGACTGGGCGAATTTGATGCCTTCAAATTTCAAACTTGGTGGCTTAGCGCACTTCAACCTTGGGACTTGGTGGCATCAAACACTAAAACTTTTAAACTTGGAAAAACTTGAGCCTTTAAATTTTAGACTTTATGGCTTCGCCCCTTCAGACTTGGTGGCTTCACGCACTATAACTTTTAGATTGGACAAATTTGATGCCTTCAAATTTCAGACTTGGTGGCTTCGCGTGCTTCAACTTTCAGACTCACAGACTTTGTAGATCTGAACTTCAACTTGAAGACTTTAATTTGAAGACTTGGTTAATTTGACAGCCTCCACTTGTAGCCTTAACCAACTTAATGACTTTAGCCTCGCAGACTTGAATAACTTGGCAGCCTCCTCTTACAGTCTTAGTCAATTTGAAGACTTCAACTTTATAGCCTTCGCTAACTTGATAAATTCAACCTTGTATACTTGGAAACCTCCAATTGTAGCCTTAATCAATTAAATACTTCAACTTTGTAGCCTTCGCTGACTTAACGACTTCAGCCTCGAACTTGGCTAACTTGGAAGCCTCCACTTGTAGCCTTAGTCAATTTGAAGACTTCAACTTTATAGCCTTCATCGACTTAACGACTTCATCCTTATAGACTTGGCCAACTTAGCATCCTCTACTTGTAACCTTAGTCAATTTGAAGACTTCAAGTTTACATCCTTCGCCGACTTGAAGGCTTCAGCCTCGCAGACTTAACCAACTTCACAGCATCCACTTGCAGCCATAGTTTTTAATTTGAAGACTTCAACTAAGCAACCTTTGCCTCTTTGACGACTTTATCTTTGCTGACTTGGATAACTTGTAGTCTTAATCATTTTGTAGACTTCAACTTGCAAATGCAAAGGATTTTTATGATTTAAATTTTTATGTTTTAAATCATGTTGAAGAGCTCACTCTCCATAGAGGTTTTCCCCTATCGATCCATCAATATCTAGTGGAAGATATTCTAAACCTAGCGTACTTTTTTCTTTTTGATTTTTTTGTCCTAACTTTTTCCTAAGCCGCCTCTTTTAAAGTTTTCGACCTAGCGGGCTTTTTTTTTGGGTCATGCACAGTTTGTACTCTTGCGGGCCAAGAGTATGTGACTTGCAGTTTAGGCTCATACGTTAAAGAGCGTCATCTCGCCTGAAGGATAGTACTTCTTCAAGAACTTGGCATTGATTGGACCAATTTTCATGTCATATGCATCAACAAGCTTGTAAGCACCCTTTGAATATGCTTCTTGTATAACATATGGTCCTTACCACTTTGAGGTGAATCTACTTCTAGACTTATGTGAAGTGATAATAGGCCTCCTTACTGCAAGGACTTAATATCCAACTTGAAAGCACCTCAAGAAATTTTTTTTGCTGAAAGCATGAGATAGACGGGCTTGATAACATTCAAGATTTTGTTGAGATTCTAGCCTTTCTCATCATGTTCTTCTAACTCCACAAGACGTAATCGAGAATTTTTATCAGTGGTGAGACCTTCCTAAATATCAAGTCTTAAAAAAGGTATATGATGCCTGAGTGACAGAACTGCTTCAACTCCAAAAGCAAGCGAGTATGGGGTTGATTGTGTTGGTGTGCGGTAAGTTGTCCTATATACCCACAAAGCCTATTCCATATGTTCATGCCAATCTCTTTTAGACTTGGAGACAACCTTTTTCAATAATTGGCACATAGTATTATTGGATGCTTCAGCTATACCATTAACGGTAGCATTGTACATAGAAGACTTATGCTGATTTAAACCAAGGAGATCACAAATTTATTCATCAACCTGTTATGAAATGGTTTGACATTGTCTGTTATTATGTACTTAGGGATTCCAAAGAGGTAAATGATTTTCACTCGAATGAAGTTTGCCACATCCTTCTTTTTCACTTCTTTAAGAGAGACAACTTCATTCCATTTCAAGAAGTAATTTGTTGCATCCAAGATTTACAAGTCTCCACCAGAATATTTTGGTAGTGCTTCAACAACATACAATCCCCAAGCATCGAATGTCTAAGAGATACAGCTGGGTAGAATAATACAACTGGTTGATGTATAAAATTTACATGAAACAAGCTTTGCATCTTTTAACATAGTCCAAGAAATCTTTCACCATCGTTCACAGTAATATCCCATTTTCTTAATGTGGAAGTGGAGCTTCGGTCCAGACTGGTGATACCCACATACTCCTGAGTGTGCTTCTTTTAAATATTAGGTTACTTTTTCTTCCCCCAAGAAACACAAGAGTACCCCTTCAAATGATGTTCTGTATATTGTGTCCTTTTAGTAAAGGAAATGGGTGCATGACAAAAGACATCAGTCCCTCTCCTTGGATCTTCTGTAAATATTCCATAATGTAATAACCAGTGATAGGTTATCACCAATCTTCCTTCACAGTTTCAGAAACAGTGATGAGATGCTTAAGCTCTTTATCCTCGTTAGGCTGTGGCACCACCCATTCTTGGAAGATGGTAACTTATGTGTGATTTGGGAGATTAGAGTTGAGTTTAAACTAACCAAGGAAATAAATTTCTTGTTTTCTCTTCCTTGGTATGTGTTGGACGGCTATGCCTCCAAGCCATCCTATCAACTTTTGAGCATAATTATAATATGGGCGTAACTCAGGCTTTCTGACCTCATAACTTCAAAAAACTTGTTTGATCACCAATTGAGAGTCACCAAAGACTTTTTATTATAATTTTTTCATATCAACAACCATTTCAAGTCCAAGTATTAACGCTTGATATTCAACTACATTGTTGGAATAATGATTAGTCAGGGTGAAGGAAAATGGGAGAATCTCTCCTTGTGGGGTGACAAACACCAAAAAAGATCTAGATCCACCTCGAAGTGCAACACCATCAAAGTACATATTCCATGAAAGTTTAACTTCAATAACCATCACATCCTCATTAGGAAATTCTTTGGTAAGCTCCCAACTATCATGTATCGGGGAATCTGCTAAGAAGTCTGCCAAAGCTTGTACTTTCACGGTTTTTAGAGGGATGTGAACAATCTCAAATTCTTGAAATTGAAGGTACCACCTTGAAAGTTAATAACTAAGAAACGGCTTTGACATCACAAACTTGATAGGATTTTCCTTATAAATAAGACGAACAACATGAGCTTGAAAGTAGTTTTTTATCTTTTGGGTCGAGAAGACTAACACCAAACACAACTTTTTTTATTAGTGAGTGATTTAGCTCATTTGGTGTCATTATTCTACTCAGGTAGTAGAGGAATTTTTCTTTTCCTTCACTATTTTCTTGAGCTAATAATGCTCTAATTAACCTTTCTTATGCTGCAATGTAGAGTATCAAAGGCTTTCTTAGTATAGGCACTGCAAGAACTGAAGTCTTTATCAAATAAGATTTGATACTTTCAAAGGAATTACTATAAGTTTAGTCCCACTGAAAAAAAGCACCCTTCTTTATGTGCTCATCTTGCAAATCACATCAACCTTTTGTTGATCAATATCAATTCCTTGATGTTGAACAACGAAGCTAAGGAACTTGACTAAAGTAACTCCAAAGGCATATTTCAATGGGTTCATCTTGATTTGATATATTTTGTGTAGCTCAAATATAATTCTCAAGTCTTCAAAGTGGTCAAACCTCTTTATTGATTTCACCACTAAGTCATTCAAAATACAATTCAACATTCTTATGGATTAAGTCATCAAAGATATTCTGCATAGCCCTTTAATATGTAGAATGAACATTCTTTTAACAAAACTACATCACTTATAACAATAAATACCCTTGGGTGTGTGAAATGCAGTGATTTCTTCATCTTTTGGTGCCATGTGAATTTGGTTATAGGCTAATGAAACATACATGAAAGGCATCACCTCATAACTAGTTTTAGTATCAATAATTAATTCTGGAATGGGAAGCAGAAATTCATCTTTAGGGCATGTATTGTTGAGATCTCTAAAGTGAACAGAAACTCGAATTTGACCATTCTTCTTCTGTATAGGAACAATACTCAAAATCAATATAGAGTATTTAACTTCTCAATAAATCCAGCTTCAATGAGTTTGTTGACCTCATTTCAACCAATGGAACCAAGTCTGGTCTAAAATATCTTTGGGATTATTTAATAGAACTAGTACCATTCTTGACCTCCAATTGATGGATTGCCACTTTGGGATTCAAACTGCGCATCTCTTTATAACTCTAAGGAAAGATGTCTGGATATTCATTAAGTAAATCCATATAAGCATTTTCTTCATCATTTTCTAGAAAAGTGCTTATATAAGTTGGCCTTTGGTTCTCATTAGTACATTTTACTCCTCTTGGGATCTCCATCACTGATAAATATGTGACAACAATAAGTAATATCATTTAATTCCTTGTCAACCTCTATTTGAGATGAGGCATTTTACTCACCTTGTGAGGTAACATAATACGATGAGTGCACAATCACTTTATCTTTCATAAATTCCTTTGTTTACCCGATTATATGAGTCTTTTCCTTTAGTACTTTCTCACATGAAATTATAAGTTATGTATGTTGCCACATTCTAGAGGGAATCAAATTTTGAATTTTTTTTTGGATGTTGGATGAGCCATGGATTGTTTTGATTTGATGTATTCTTTGAGGCTTGTTGTTTTTTCTTTGTATCTTTCTTCAATGGACCTAACCTTTCAAACATAGAAGTTTTTGCGATTGGTTTTTGAATCCGATCAAGATAGAGACCTACTATTGGAAGCAATAGACTCATCCTTTGTAGTGATGTAGTTGTTACTTGACTGTCTTAATGAGATAAGAACTGGCGGTGGTGGTGTTTACCCTAAGCCTTCACGTGATTTTCTGGTAGTAGCCTCTAATGGGATATTCCCCAAATTCAATATCTTATTGGGGTTATAACCGACCTTTACAAATAACTTGTAAACATTTGGATCGAACCCTCTTTATGCGCTTCATAGGGAGTGCCATATTTTGTGGCAAAGTTTGAGAGATGAGCTTCTTAAGTAGATTTGAGTAAAATTTAATTTCTCAGTCTTTTTTATGGGAAGATTCATCCCCTCTAATACATTTCTTGAGTATTGGAAGATGGAACTTCTTTCTTTACCTTCAGAACATAGCGAAGTGCAGGACTTACGACAAAGGTATCAGGTTCAAAAAGATGGATGAAATTGCAAAAAAGACTCGTGGGAAGTAGACTTATTTTTTGAGGACTTAATCTTACCTTCATTCAGCATAGAGTGAA
>JBDJHY010177633.1:0-12170 GCA_039654485.1 Withania somnifera
TGGTGTCATCCAAATCTTCACCCCAAATGTGTAGTGGTGGTGTGGTGCCCCTTTCTTGAGGTATGAAGAAGCCTAAGTCCAAATCCGCTCTTGTTGGTGTGTCTCTATGTCCGTGGTATCATGTGTGTGTCAATGAGGTTGAAGAAATGCCTTTTGTAAGCCTAAAATGTCCGCTACGACGATCAACTTACATCACCGCTGTTTGGGATGACGGACCACCGTTGGGACGCCGTCTTAGGCAGTGTGTGAACCAAAACTAGAGGAGGAGGGGATGACCGCCGTCCAACGGCGGCTGACATTCGTCTAGGGTGGCGGTCCACCGTCTGGGGCAACTTGGTCGCCATCTCCTCCAGTGCACTCATTTTGTCTAATTCTTTTGTCCACTGCCTCGAAGATGCTTTATTTCTTCTCATTCATCATTTTAGCTTCGTTTGCTTGGTCGTTCCGGATGATATGCATTTACCTGAAATACCGACCAAACTAACGTTAGAGTTGGACATAATGATGGCAAAAACACGCAATTTAACTATGCATTTGGATGTAATAAGTGGTGTTTTGACCACTCATCAGATTTATAGGTGTGTGACCATGACTTTGTCTTCTTGTTTAGTCTCCTTTTTAGCTATATGTTGTTGTTGCATTAACGATTATATTTATCTTTTGACCCAGAGTGGTCTTCATAGACTCTCTAACACATATGATGGGACTTAATGGAATTATCCTTGAGTCCCAGATATTATTGGTTATGCTTGTTAGGTATCAAACTTGGGAAGGGCCAATATGACTTGTTTGAGCTATTCTATGTGATTGAGCATATCATTATTCTGAAAATGGATTTCTAAGCAGTAATTTCTACTGTTTTGTGGCCAAGATTTTGACACTTTTGATTTGGAAACCTTTCTTGGCCTTGTGGGCCTATTTTTAGTATTAAGAGATTAATATGAATATTTTTGAGATGTCTTACCAGTTTCGTTGATAACTAAGATAATAAAGATGTAATCAATATTTAGACATATTACTAGACTTGCTGATGACCGAGTGATAGTCATTGATGGTTTATACCAATTTAGTCTCGGTGATTATTAAGAAATAGACATTAAAGATTATTGCTGGCTTTATCGGTATACCATAATTTCTCTTACTCAGTCTTATTTCTCATTAGCTTAACATGAATTCAGGTACATTTTTTCTTTTATTTGTTTGAATCTCCATTATTGATAGCTAGTTATCTAGGATATTTATCTACTTTATCCTGTTAGCTAGTTTCTCTACTTGTTTGACTTTCGTGACTTGTTCTCTTACTTTCCTATAACCTGCTTTTATTTCTTTTATGATCCCAATCAGCCTATGATGTCTATTGAGTACCCTTTATTTTGGTACTCATACTACACTTCTGCATCTTTTTAGTGCATACCGGAGTATGAATGGTCCAAGTTGATTCCATATTTTCATCTTTTATTTTGTTTCTAAGGTAGATGATGATTAATGGCATCCGAAGCTTGTCTTTTACCTTCCTTTATATCTCTTTATGTTACTTGTTTTGAGAAAAACTATGTATTTTTTCTTTTTATTGGCTCATTGTATCAGATATCGGGTTTTGGGGTTTGTTATAACTGGATTTAGACTTTCTCTTATCCCTATCCTGTATTTGTGTCTTATCTTCTTCTTTGAGTTACTATTCTTTTGCATTCTTGTTGGGTTGTTCTCCGATGGTAGGATGTCGGTGTCCTTATGACCTGGGAATTAGGTTTTGACAATTTAGTATCAGAGTAGTAGGTTCATTGATATCCTTAGTACATGAGCCAGTGTTTAGTAGAGTCCTATGGATTAGGTACATTGACGTCTGTATCTTATATTTAGGGTATGATGATGAAATCTTTAAGAATTTTTTCCCTTTTCACTTTTATATAAAGCGTGTATGGTAGTTGGCCTTTTGAAATCTCATTTTCTCTTGTTCACTCTTTTGCAGATGACATGCACATGATCCTCGACAACCGTAGGATATGATGCACCTATTGCACCACTTTTAGAGAACGAGGTAGGAGTTAAGTCTATAACATCTTAGGTTAAGGGCGTGTTAGATTAGTGACCCTAGATAAAGATGCTTCTCCAGTTAGCACTTTGAATATTGAGCCTGAGCCTGTACCGATTCAACAACCACCAATGTCATAGGGACCAACTCTATTTCTTCTATGCCTTCATCAGTTTCAACCTTGACTCCGAAGATGAAAGGAGTTTTCTTACAATTGTTGAGTATGTTAGTCTAGCCGAAAGGTGAGGTATATACTTCATCCTTGGGTTCCTTCAATCTAGGTGCACCACTGGCACCGAATACTTATTGTTTGGGTTGACTACAACACTGAGCTCTTATAGTTTGGGCATTTCACTGACTATCATAGCAAGCATCGATTTATCCATAGAAAACACCAAAAATGCTTGCTACATTTGTGGTTCTACCTATTCCTTCATATCTACCTATGTCCGACTTTGATTAGAAGGCATTAGGTATATTTTTGAGTTTTGGTCCTCTAAGATTTATTGGTACTTGTGGAGAGGATCCGTGAGATTTCATTGATATATGTCAGGAGGGGTTACATAACCTCAACCTAGTTGATTCTCACGACATTTATTTCATAGTATATCAAATGGGAAGCCTCACCAAGGAGTGGTAGGGGTCTTATTGTTCGACTATAACAACTTATCCGACCCCTATGTCTTGGATTTCCTTCCTTTGGAGAGGTACTTTCCTCGTACTGAGCAGGACTGCTGGAGATAGGAGTTCGTTAGACTAAAAAAGGGTTCTTTATTTATTTTTGAGTATGAGTCTGAGTTTTAAAGATTATCTTCTTATTGTTCTAACTGCATATCTCCGAGACAGAATAATTTGTCATTTGTGTCGTTTAGATTATGAGATTCTTTTGGCTACTGAGGCATTGGTTACTACTGGGTTATCGTTTCAGGCTGTTCTTGAACTTGCTCATTCCATGGAGGACCTTGGTTGTAGAGAGAGAGAGTTAGGGAGGAGAAGAGGACCCCTCATAAGGGTCTCTTTTGTTGTTCTAGGTATGGTGGTAGAGGTTCTAGTTCATTGGGTAAGACCCCACCTCAGCATCAGCAGAAGGGGAAGTTTGGTTGTCCCATTTAGGCCTTTTTATAGACTTCCGATAGTGGTTCTTAGGGTTATGAGGACTTGTCTTTGGGCTAGTAGAAGTTAGGTTTTACTTCAGGTGCATCAGGTTGTGGTGGTCATTCTATTTCTTATAGTTGCTCTCGACATGGTAGACAGGTGGTCACATCTTATACGTGTGGTGCTATAGGCCACTTGGCTTTAGATTGACCCCAGACAATTATTGTTTAGACTATGGTTCAGCCTTATGCTATGCCAAGTCCTATTCAAACCCATCTAGCGAGGGTAATTCCACCTCAGGGTGCTCCAGGTAATGGTGTTCCTTACGTGGTAAGGACTTGCTTGTATTTCTATGCCATCCCAAATATACCTAAGATAGAAGCCTTTAATGTTGCTGTTACAGGTATTATATTTGTATGTTAGTAGCTAGCTCTATAATTGTTTGATCCATGCTCTATTTTGCTCCTATGTGTCATCTTATTATTTATCGTTTTAAAGTTTTTCTAATGAGCCGTTACCAATTCCATAATCTACCTCCAACCCAGTAGGTGATTCTTTAGTAGTGGATCATGTGTTAAGATCATGTTTTTTTATTATTGGGGATAATGGGATGGGTTGATTTGATATTGTTGGTTATGGTTGATTTTGATGTGATACTGTTCATGGACTAGTTATCTCCTTATAGATAAGTCTAGGATTATTATCCCAAGATCGTGACCTTAGCTATGCCAGTGCATCCCCAGTCATGTGGCAGGGTTAGGTTAGTCGCATAACGACAGGGATCATATCTCACATGCAGGCTAGTCTCTTATTCTCTCATGGTTGTTTGGCATATCTTGCATATGTTAGAGATGTTAAACTTGATGCTTGATATGCCAGTCGACACTAGTGACATCTAAAACAAGGGATTTATGATTGTTGTTAAGCTATATTTTGTGAGTGTTATGTGTTTTTTTGTGTAATTCTAGGTATTTTGGTGCCAGAGAAGAATAGGAGTAAAATGATGAGTTTTTGAACCAAGTATAGAGACACGAGAACCAGGATGGGACGGACCGTACTAACGCTTGTGCTGAGTTTTTGGAGGCAGGTCTGGAGAAAAATTGCTAAGTACCCAAGGATGTATGGAGGAACAATCTGTACCTTGTAGGGAAAGGCAGTGATGAAGAGTTAACATTGGATATTGGTGTATAGCTGTGCCAAGTAGGCAATTGGGATAGACCATCTCAGCTTAGAACGATCTATGCTAAGTATGAGCTAATGGAACTTTCTGAATGAAGCCCTAAAACTACCAAGTATGGAGATACGAAAGGTGTTATGGACCATTATGTCCTAGGATGGTCAATCCCATAAGTTGATGAATGAAGATTGGAAGAGAAGGGAAGGAAATTGCTCAAGTGTTGGAGGACGACCATTGGGATAGACGTGCCCCACCAGGATTGACCGTACCCCAACCTGTCCTACATGATTTGGCCCAGTATTCTCCTATTCGATCCAGGATTGATAACCATGCCTATATATACTCAATTTTAGTTTTTTTACGGGGTTTGACACTATTATACACTTTTGGATTGTATATTTGAGTTTATTTTGTGACTAATTACATCTTTTGAGAGTTCATAATTTTATTTGTGTGGATCAAAGATTATTTCTCCATGTTCACCATTCCAATTCATTGTTCATCACTAAGAAGTTTTATTATCATGATTTATATAAAGATTTATTATGATAATAACCTAACCATGAATATCTAAACACAACAACTAGGATTGTTGGAACCATTACTAATTAACGAAGTAAGTCTAGGTAGAAAAAGCAATTCTTGAATGGTGTAATCATGCATGTATTGTAGGGTTTTTCATATTTTATGATTTTTAATTAGTGCACACATTAGAATCACACCTGCATTTTTTAATTTCCTTAGAAGGGGAGTAGAGATTAGGAAAATGACGCTACAACAAAGATCTGCAGATTCATCTAATTAACCTGAGACCTAGAGGTGATGGTTAAATTCGAGATTAATAATCGAGGGTTGGTATGGAACGCACTAGATACATGGTGGAGATTAGTATGAAGTCACCTGTTTAGGGCCTAACATCAGTTGGGTGAAAATAACCATAGAGTTTGCATGAATAGCACTGAGATAGATCACTAGTACCAGTACCTACGAAGTTATGAAGTTATGGGGAACACAATCCTAGTGCCTTCATTAATTAGGTTCACAACTTAAGGAATTTAAGCTCTTGATACTATTCTATGATAATTCTTAAAATTAAAACCCCAAATTAACTTTCCACAATAATTTACTTCAAAAATACATTCTACAATAAGATAACATTGTAGTTTATGATATTTCAACGTATTCACAGTGGGATTAATGCCAACCCTCGGTTGGGTTCTATATTTGAAAACTTCCACTTTATGCTTCATAAAAGAGGTGTGGGTATGGGAGACTTCAAATTTTGCGACTGTTGTTGGGGAGTATGGCTTGAAATAATGTATTGGTAAATTGTTCTGGTATATTAGTATTTCACAAATGTTACTTTTCTTTGTTTTTTTGTCTTTCCACAGTCTCACATGTAGTTTATGCTCTCTACCCAAAGTTTGGGTGATCAATTATTACCTCTTGATCTAAAATCAACTGTACTTTCATAAATATGGCTCAAACTGCGGAAGAAGTTGTTGCTGTTGCAGAAAGAACAACAGCACAAGAGGCCGCTAGACTTGAAGCTGAGCAAGAACGACAGGCTTATTTGAACCCGAACCCACAAAATAATGCTACCGAGGATTTTGATGAAGGGTTTAGGTGAAGTGGATCTATTGTGCTCCCACCACTCAATCCAAGTGCTCAGTTTAGCATAACCAAAACTATGATCCAACTGTTGAACTTAAAAGGATTGTTTAAGGGGACAACTGGGGAAAATTTAAACCTGTATTTGACTAATTTTTGGGGAACTTTTCATTCTTTAAAAGTTCCTGAGGTTAGTCAAAATACTATCCTCCATAGGATGTTTCCTCTTTCACTGTCAGATGAAGAAATAATACAATTGGACGAGCATCCAGAAGGCTTAATCACTACTTGGGATGAAGGCGCATTCCTCGAGTGATTTTTCCCACCATCTAAGATGCTGGCACTCAAAGATGAGATCAATAATTTTAGGCAAAAAAAAGAGAAGCATTATAAAAAGCATGGTTACAATTTAAAAAGAAGCTGAAGTAGTGCCCTAACCATATGCTTGATAGTGATTATCTTAAGAAGACATCTTATAGGGCACTAAATTGGGCTACCAAGCCAGTTGATGACTCTATCATGGGAAATGCATTCATGACACATAATTTTGATTTTGTCACTCAGAGGTTAGATAATATTACAAAGGAAAATTGGTCTTGGCATACTGGGGCTCAGACATGGGAGTCTTGATGTCTGATGAGAAGCGGAAGAGAAAGGGTAACAGAGATCTAGAGATGGCACATATGCAGACACATATTAATTAAATGATGAACGGGATGTTGGTTAGTGTTAATGTTGTGGGTTCTAAGGGTAAATCATATGCTCATGATGATTATTTTTATATTGATATTGATGAGGAGGCAAAGTGTATGAATCAAGAAGGGGGTAACTAGGAAAATGGTATTCAAGGTCGATCATAACAGAGATGATTGGTGAAGGAAAGATGATTATCATTGAGATACTTATCAAAGAGATGATGATTGAAGCGAAGGGGGTCTACATGTGCCCCCAAAGGGAAGAGATAGAGATGATGGCAGTTCTTCTTGTATGGAGGAGATGATGGAGAAACTTTTGAAGAAGTCTGAATCCTCTAAGAAAGGTCTTAATGAGATAAAAAGGACCTTTCCAATATGATGCAACTTATAAATTCATACACCACTGCCAACAAGCACTTAGAGACCCAATTTGGCCAACTTCCTATCATCTTTAATCAAAGGTAGAGAGGAAAATTACCCAATGACATAATTTCCAGTCCGAGAAACGATTACCATGTCTTATCCATCACTATGAGGAATGGAAAAATAATCGCAGATCCACCTAGGCTAGTTATTGTTCATGTCTGTAATGATGTTGAGATTGGGGTAGATGGATAAAAGACTAGATATGTGATTGTGGTGACAAAGAAAAAATCTAGAGAAGAGTGAAATAGGAGAAGAGCTACTTATCGACATAGGGATCGGGTAAAAAAAGGTGGAAAAAGAGGCTATAAAGGTAATCATTCCTAGACCTAAGCCTCCTCCTCCCTTCCCACAGTGCCTTAAGAAGAAAGTGAAAGAAAAATAGTTCCAAAAGTTTCTGTTTATACTGAAGCAATTGTCCATTAACACTCCTTTGGTGGAGGCTGAGAAGATGACGGGTTAGGCAAAATTCATGAAATATCTGATCACCAAGAAGCGGACTATGACATTCGAACCCGAGGATGAGTTGCACCATTTTGGTGATATTGATTTGTGTTCATTGGTATAAAAGAAAGAATACACTGATGCCATTACTATATTGTTCACCATTGGAGTATTTCGATTTTCTAAGGCTCTATGTGATCTTGGAGCCAACATTAATAGATGCCATTTGTAGTATATAACTAGATAGGCTTGGGAGCCCATAGACCCATTACTATGAAGTTAATCATGGAGGATCGCACTATTAAAATGCCTATTGGGATTTGTAGGATGTCCTTGTGAAGGTTGAATCCTTTATCTTTCCACCTAACTTGAATATTTTGGATTGCAACTTCAATTTTGAGGTGCCCTACTTGGGCGACCATTCTTGCAACTGGAAGAGCACTGGTGGATATGGAGTGGGGTGAACTTAATTTAGACTATATGACTTTGAAGTTACTTTAAATATGATAAACACTATGAAGTATTCTAGTAATATGAGGGTGGTGCCGGTGATTCATGCCATTGATGAGTCACAAATTATTGAAGTTTCTCCTTTAGAGGAGATATTTTGACTATGACTAGCCGCGGTAAAGTTTCTCCAATATGCAGGCTTTATGAGAAAGAGTTAAAATTTGTATTTGATGATGCATGCATTAAGGCATTTGAATGCCTCAAAGGAAAGATGGTTACGACTTCTGTAATTATGGCCCCTGACTGGTCACTTCCCTTTGAAGTGATGTCTGATGCTAGCAGAGTGTATCTAGGTGGTATCCTAGGATAAAAGCGCGAGAAAATATTCCATCTTATATATTACACTAGAAAGGTAATAAATCCTCGATAAAAAAGCTACACGGTGATGGAACAAGACATATTATCTATTGTATTTACATTTGATAAGTTACAGACTTACTTATTGAACAAAAAAGTCATTATCCACATATATCCCTTACCATTGAAGTATCTAATGCAAAGAAAGATGCCAAGACATGGCTAATTGATGGATTCTTCTACTTTAAGAGCTTGATTTAGAAGTAATAGACCAGAAGGGAGTAGACAATCCTGTGGTAGACCACCTATCGAGTCTGGAGGGTGGACATATTGAGTCTAAAGAGGCCAAAGATAAAGATTATGGTAGTGAGAAGGGATTAGAGAACGGTTCAGGAGGTGTTTCGAATGCTAAGGCCGATAATGAGATTGAGGTTGATATGAAAGTGGGTGAGGGGCCCGAGGATCTAGGTTCCGATGAACTTGACTAGAAGGAATGCTGGGCCCAAAAAATTAAAACAGATGGTGTCATGAATTGATTTTGGAGATATTCAGGAGAGGATATGATCAACAGGGCAAAAAGATAAGGAAGCTGATCATTGATGAGGCTTGGGTCCACAAAGTTAACTTTGCTCAAGTGCCTGTTTTGTTGAGGAGATTTAAGGAGTTACGCTGGTAGTCGATGTCTAACTTGATATGCTATTATTTTGGGTGAATCATTTACAAATGTAATTATGCAGCCCACTTATTCCATATCAGTGCAGGAAAATTACTCAGAAAGGGCACACAATTTGCAAATAAAGTGGGTCCATGTCACAAATTTTGTACGTAGGGTTTTATGGTTGATATTAGAGAGAAGAAGATTCATCGATTCCTATTCAAGATAGACTTTGCACCCCGGGATCCTACTCCTAGCAACAGCAGCACAACTAGTTTAGCCTTAGGCCCTACTTGTGATCCCTGGAGTGAGGAAGCACACTAATGATCATAATTCTGAGCTCACACCTAAAATTGTAGATCTACCACCTACCATTATTGAGCATGCTACTATCCCTAATTCTGAACCACGCTGGGTATCAAGTTTGAGCATTCTGAGATTTTGCCACCCAGTTTTTATTTGCCAAAGTTTTTGACCAGAAATGAGTCCACTAGTGTACCTGAGAATGTAGTGCCTAAGAAAGCAATTCCTGGAGATAATACTGAGGATTATGATGTCATGGTTACATATTCTTTTTTGCTTGAGCTGGCAAATAGTCTACATGTTACTGAGTCATGACTTGATTAGATGGCCTAAAGTATGGGTACTATTATCCCATAGGAGGTCGGTAATATTTTAACAATGTTGTAGTAGAGATATAATGTAAAGCTAGAGTTGACCAATGCTCAAATAAATAGTTTTTAGGCACATACATCATCTCGATTTGAGGGATTATAGATGCCGGATATCAAGCTTGTAAGAGAGGGATAGATGAACTGAGACAGGAGATGGCTCTATGCCTAGTCCACGTGCCCCAGCTCCCACTCCACTTTCTCTGATTGGAGCATTACACAGATCGAGGACTCAAATTCCACCATTAGCCTAGAAGATGTTGATCATTGGGAAAGAAGGTAGATATGGGACCTACTATTGATGATCCAGCCAACCTGGCCAAGATACAACACAAATAGGATTAGATGGTTCATAGAGAGTGCATGTGGACTTACAAAAATCAGGATGAGAGTATTTTTAGCCATTTGAGGCCCACAGTACTGGGGCATTACTGAGTTATGCTGTGATCACGCTACCTCCTCCTCCACCGGTTATTGTATGTAAAATTTTAATAGATCAATACCTAAAGGTACCAGTAAACCTAGTCTTTTAGATTGTATTACCACGGTGCCACCTAGCACCACTGTTACTATAGGGGATGATCCTTCGGGGGACCCTACACTATTGGATCAATATATCAATGCCTAGGGCATTAAAGGTATGTTCGTATTCCCCTATTTTTTAAATTTTTTTAGGGTTTTTGCATGATGGTGCATTGAGGACTATGCACCAAATTCTTTTTGGGGTGGGGTATTCTACCAACTTGTGGTTTTTTTTATCATGTTTCATTTCCCAAATGTGATATCTATCAATAATTGAACTGACATGTTTACAATTTTATTTTTGTGTGTCTTTGTGTTGTGTATAAATATAGGGTCTAGCTTGGTTATCTGCAGCCTATATGTGGAAATGTCAAGTGCATTTGTTTTGATAAAAATGTGAAATATGAAAAATAGGACCCCCTTCGAAATTTTTTATTTGCTGTGGGGTATCTGTTGGCTGTTAGTTGACTCTTAGGATCTGTTTTTGACTTTATATGTATTGACTTTTGATTATACTTAATTTTGGAATTGTGTTCACCATTGATAGTAGATAATGTGATTACATGCCTTTGAGAGTGCGAGATCTTGTTCCCAGTCCCCTACGTGTGTATGAGCCATAACATGCCCCGTTAGTTGCATGAAGGTCATGAAATAGTTGTTTAGGAAGTAAATATAGGCTGTCTTTGTTTATTTAGTCCACTTAATCGTTAAAAGACCAAACCATATGGAAATTATATCCCCAGATCCCGATATTGAGCCTATTATCCTTTTTCTTTGTTTAACACATTAGCCTTACTTTCTATACTTAAAATTCCTTGTTTCTCCATGGTTCCTCTGAGGGAACTATACTTCAACTTAAGTAAAAAGCCTAAGTTGAGGGTGGGGAGAATAAGAGTGGAAAAATGTAATTAAAAAACAAGAATATGTGTTTAAGAAGAGTAAAAAGAGAAATATGTGAAGTGCATCTTTGAAAAAAGAAAAAAGTGTTGAAATGCTTAAACAAATTTGAAAAAAGAAAGAGTAAAGAAAATAAGTAAAATGGAAAAGGCATCACACTTATAATATGAAAGGGAGAAATAAGGGGAAAATGAATATAAGAGAGAAATAGGTGGATTAAATAACGTAGTGCCAAAAGAGGGTTAGTCACTATTTTCCAAACATACGACATCTAATCCTAGCCTATGTTACAAGACAGAAAGTCCTATAAGGATTTGAAAATGACTGTTTGAAAATCTAAATACTGAAAATAAGGGAAAGCCTATGATTAAGTACAAACACTTGGTTGAATTCATTTGTGAGAGATAATAGCTTTTGTTTAGTCCCACATCGGTATTCAATATAATGTGAGAGGGACTTCTTTGTGTGAGGTCATCTTGGTTGCATTATTTGCTTATTAGTTGGTTGATTCAATGTTTATAATGTATGTTTGGTTGCCTATTGATAATGTAATGTCAGTAACTGATCCTACTATGTTAGCTTGAGTCAATTTCATAACAGACGGCTGGTGTTAAACATATAATTAAGGGGTGTCGAAAAGAATGTGCACTGAACAAACTTGTTACTATTGTGCCTGCACTAGAATCATTGTATTTATGTGTTATTTTGTTTAGTTTTGTCGTTCGAGGACAATCAATGGTTCTAAGTTGAGGTTGTCGATGTGTCAGTAAATTACAATACTAGAAACATATAAAACAAGGGATTTGTCATTTCTCTTAAGCTATATCTTGCGAGTTTTATGTGTTTTCTGTGTAATTGCAGGGATTTTGATACTAGAGAAAAATAGGAGTAAAATGCTAAGTTTCTGAACCAAGTATAGGAGACGGGGACCAGGACAATCCATACCAAGTTGGGATGTACTTTAATGAAACTTGTTCTAACTAGCTGGAGGCAGGACTGGAGAAAAACTACTAAGTACCTGAGGACACATGGTAGTGCCTGGTTGATAATCGAGATGGTAGTGCCAACTAATAATACACCTATCTTATGCAATGAAGAACATCAAATGGGAAAATAAACATAGATCTAAGCTTTTCTTTGT
>JBDJHY010177655.1:5306-21882 GCA_039654485.1 Withania somnifera
AAAGGGCAACACTTGGGGATTTTCTAGTCTTGGATTGATGTTTGGAATGAGTTTTTCACAGAGGAATTTGGTAAGACATAAAGGTTTTTCTGAATTAAGAACCGATAGTCATGTAGGGATTTTATATAACTGACAGGAAATTACTTCATCGCGATCTCTTGACTAGGGGTTGCAATCGCGAGAGTGCCTACATTGGTCATCATGATTACGGAAGGAAGAATGCGATCGCATTGATAGGCAGGACTATGACACATAGCAAGCACATACTGGAATCACCCAATCACATAAAAGGGGAAATTTACTACACCGTGATCGCGCATGGACTAATCACGAAGAAGTTTACCTGCACCAGTTGCAGTTTTTGACAGCAGAAATTAAAGGAAAGAAACACCACGAATCACCACTCGAAATGCATTTGGAGTTCAATTTATGTAAATACACTATGCACTCACATCCTAAATGACATTCTGGACTCAACGAAACAGTAAATCGAAATCTAAGGTCATTTTAGGAAAATATTGGCCAAGTCAACCCTTAGGCTTAAAATCATAAAATTCCCACCAATACCTCTAAAATACAATGACAAGTCTGGAAGACAAACCAACATCTCCACTAGCCTAAAATCACCATTTCGGAGCTGATGAAAGCGTCAGAATTTCTATCCAACACTCCGAACACCAAAATACCACCCAAGCTCTAAATTAGGCCTTAAACTTAACTAAACTCCAAAAATTAGCATAAATTGCAAATGAAAACTCTGAAACACGAACTTAAGGTCACTGTTGACTTTATTTGGCTATGGGAATTATCAAAATTTAATTTCGAGCTTGTCTTGAAGGAAAGTTGACTTTGGTCAACAAGTACTTAGTTTTAGGCTCTAAAATAGGCAATTTGAGATATTTCTCAACCGAGCCGCCAGGTAACCAAACTACCTGTCCAAGCAAGTCATAAATGACTTGGGGTAACTACTGAAACACTATAAAATGCAAAATATCACGTATTTATCATAAATGACCATGATGGTCATTACACGACGTCATGAAATAAACTAAATAGATGGATTATAATATGAGCTTGATTTATGAATCATACTACAAACTCTTTTACCGACATCATAGGCTGACTGTGTTTTTACATCATGAGAAGGGATGTCTAGAGCATAATCATGACATAAATATACCTTAGACTCATAGATAGATGCACTTAGGGTTTAGAGTAGAGAGGATCATAAACACGAAATATTTAGTAGGATTTTGATTTAAGCATATACATGGCATGGAATGACGTGGATAAGTTAGTCACCCATGGTTATTATAAGGTCTGAATCCATTGAACTTAACATACTAATAGACATGAATATGAATATCACATAACTGAATGTTGAGGCATGAAAGGGTTCAAAAATTGAAGTCATGGAAAAGGTTGTATAGTTGATATATAATAGAATCTAGATTCCTGAATCATATTAAAAAAACTTTATATCTAAAATCATGAGCTAGCTGGATTTTTTGACATGAGTTAGACTGTACAACTGAGGTATATTATAAGCTGAACATCTGGATCACGCTGAAAACCTTATAACTAATTTTATAAGTTAGTAAATGATTCAGTCATGATTAGGACTAGGACCACTGTCTGGAATGATTGTCCTTAAAAGTTTAGGAACTGAATGTAGATACAGATCTACATGAGAAAATGAACCATAAAATAGATTTGAGCGTTGTATGAATATGTAAGCTAGGAATAAAGTATCATCTATGACTAAAGTATAGGGAGTATGCTGGAGTAAGAATGGGTTACAAGACTTGACTAGTTCTGCATCCTTCCATCTTTCCCTTAGGATAAATGCTAAAATTTCCAATTCTGGGGACTTATTGTCTACACTAGGCTACAACTAACCACTCTACAAGGTCATACACTCACTATACATATGGATGCCAAACTCCCTCCTTAAGGACTAACAACCATGCACACTTTGATTTTTTCTAGGACTCCCATCTGAAATTACTCTTAAATTCCCCTGTTTTCCTCTAAGGCTACCTTAAAAAGGTTAACACCCTTTTTATCTTACTAACATCTCACATTTAAATCTTTATCCACCCTTATACTATTGTACTGCACACTAGAATACTCATTTATAGTTTGAACCTATCATTCCATACTAACCACATATAACATACAACTTCTCAACAACTTAGACTTACAACTACTAAATCATAACCTAGGTAACACCAACTCTATGAGAATCAACAATAACTTAGTAAAATCTCATTCATCCACTCTAATCAATTCAAGCCTATCCACAACCTTACTATACTAAATCTTTTTCATAGTGAACACTTAAGAACATACCACCCCAAGATTTCCAAATAATCACCAGACATCCAACTACACACCTTAATCAACACCTATATCCCACTCTGACTTCTACATTTCTAACTTCATAATTCTAGTACTAGGATTATTCTACCACAACATGATACTCTAATTATAGTTCCAGGTTCTACCAGAAAATTCTATTATAAATCACTGCCAAATAAGAATTAGGGTTGAGGCTAAATTAATAAGAAAACTAAGGATTAAAGGGACCGATCTAGCTGACCCTGGTTTTTGAAATGTCGAGCTGGATGCTCTGAGAACTGATAATATTTTAGATGGAATGATCTGGAACACGTATAGCGTAAGTCATAGAAGATTCTCGGAGTTAAACTCTATAGAACGAGAGAATACATGAAAAAAGTGAGACTTTTCCCAAATGTTTTGTACCCTTCCGTTATAAGTATAGCGCATAGAACACCTATAAAAGAGACACTAATAGACGTGGTTTCAAACATACCCTAGGACACTTGAATCATGGGCTCTAACACCCAGTTTGTAATGCCCCGAGGCTACCCCCTGGACACTATAAGGTACTGCGAACCCACAAGTGAGGCCCAGGCAAGCCCTTGGCATGTGCACCTATTCAAATACTTAAAAATATAGTGGAAAAAATCTAATGAATCATGAAAATTACTAAATTTAACCAACAAGAAATCTCTAGAAAATATTTATATGATCCACAAACCGGGCATAACATAAGAAAACTACTAATAACTGACTCTACATTTAAAACCTCTACTGAACTATGGAGGACTACTAGGACAATCCCCCAGAGAGTCCTCAACATAAACTAATAAGAATAAAAGAAATATATAGAACAACTCTTAGTCCCTGGCATGTGAGGACTCACCAAGATGTTCTGAAAGTATGCTCTACCAACCATAACACTGGACCGAAAAACCTGTATCTATATTACATAATAACATGCAGTTGAAATGGGTCAGTAATATTGAATATACTAGTATGGTAGTGTATGCATAAAGCATGATAAATAATATAAAGAAGAAGAAAAGTAAACCTATGCAATGAACCAACTACTGAAATAAGCTGACAAATGTAAATCTCATAACAGGTTTAAGCATTTAAAAGTGAATCACGGATAATTGGGTCAAAATATCAGTTTTAACCTTTAAAATCTTAGTTATGAAGTGGGGGTTTCTTATAATTGACAGAAATTATGCAATGATCTACATAGAGTTTGGTGCCTTAAACCCATATGGAAAAAGGTTCAGTGTCGTATAACGCACACTGGTTAAGAGTTCGTTCTATCCTGCCACAACTAGAACTAAGCTTGTAATTTCTAAGCTAAGGATTCTTAACTAGATAATCATAATTAACCTATGCTGGCATCATAATTTTAGACTGACCATATCTTTACTAATGGGATGAGTCAACCCTCTCGGTATTAATAGTCCTCCTAAAAGTACATATGCTCATATTCTTAATTCATAATTGATCCGGAGCTTATTAATTCTTGTCTTGCGTATCATGTTTGATTTAATTCTTGTGGTACGTATGAAGTAAAGTCATAAAGGTCTCAACTTTAGTGGTAAGGATCTTCTTGGAATAAAATCATAAAAATTTACTCAAAGTCTTAAAGATTAAATTGGACATGCTAATTATGTGAAAACCATGTAATAGGAATCATTGTAATATTCATTAAGCAAGTAAATATTGCATAATTGATATCATGGGAACAATATACATGAAATTATAAACTTTGAGTTTTGAACCCTAAATTGAAAAATCATAAATCTTACAAAAAGTTAAATTTTTGGGCATAAGAGTGAAAGAGACTCTTATTGAATACCCTCATACCTAAATTGATGCAATAGCATAGATGAAAATTATGAAGGAGCTTGTAGATTTGAAACCCTTGAGAGAGAGAGAGGAACCACACTATATTTCTTTTCTTGTTTTAACAGAATGTAGGGAATGAGGGGTTTTAATTGTAATGAACCTTAGGGTCATTTTAGTATTTCCATAATTTCTCTATGTTTAGAGCATTTTTGTAGCTGCCCCAGGTCATTTGTGACTTTCTAGGATCGATAGTTTGGTTCCCTAACAATTTTATAGCTTGTTTCCCTTATAATTATTGCTACTTCAATCCTTTATCACCTTAAATTGCATTAAATCATCATTTTATTAGTTCCATTTAGACTGAAATATCGATTACACAAATATTTCATATATGATTTGTTGAAATTGGACTTAGTTTCCATTTCGTACCCCTTTTGGAACGATTAAATAATTTGACTGGACCCAGCATCCTTCATGTTCACGGGTATTGGCCACCTTCGTGAAGTTTTTTTCTCCTTTCTTCTCCGCATTAGTGAAGAACCGCCTGGCAGCCCCTATTAATACTTAATTTTCACTATTTTGGACCAAAACTCTTGCATTTCTCCCCAAATTCTCTCTAATCTTAAGCAACATTAGTATAATTAAAGGGTCAATTATTGTTTGTGGAATTTGTAATTTTGTAGTTTTACGATTGTTTCTACCGGATAATTTTGTCTTTTCCTTAGTGGTAAATTTAATGTATTATAAAAAAATTTTGGGCTTGTTTCTTCATTTTCTACCATTGGTTTAAGACCAAGTTTGTACATACGATCTATGAGCTGTTCTCTAATTGTTGGTATAAATATTCTATATTATCGAGCTATGAGGGGTCACAGACCCATTCTTAGTTTGGATTTCGACCCTACTATTGCTGTAGCAATATGGGTCTTGTTTTACTCGTCTTGACGCGTGGGTTATATTTTTTCTATCTTGGTGAAAATTTTGGGTTTGTTTTTTCTATCTTGGTGTGAATTTCGAGCTCATTCATGATTTTTAAATATCTCAGTGCACTTCTCGAGGTTATCGCTGGAATCCAGGTAGGTACAACTTACTTCCTTCAGACTGTGTATTTAGTATTGTATATGTTAGGTAAATATCTAGCTCAGAACTGGGTTACTAGTTTAGATCCCTGTTACAGTTATTATCTTGGCCTATGACCTATCTTGTTGGATTTTGCGCTTGTTATATATCCCTAGCAATATGAGGCCCTTGTCGTACATTTCACGCTGATTTCGGATTGTAGTTGAGGTTGGGGATGGGATTACACTAGTAATTAGAGCTTACTAGTTATCTCCTAATTTAAGATGGTAGCTTTAGAGCCGATCTAGACTGCTGGTTTTTTCTTTATTGTGGGCATCCATTGATGTTTTAAAAGGTAACAAGGTTTTCGAAAAAATGATAATTGGAAAGTGATTTATTATCCATTGTATTTTTATTCTCCATGAATACGCTCATGAGCAGTATGGAGCTATTCTCTCACACCACTTGATCCTATTTCCTTACTATCACTGTGATTTCTTGATATTGCCTATATGGCGACAGTTGGGTTTATTGAGATTCAGATTTTTCTTAAATGGATAGACTTGAGTTTTCTATTGATATATGAGTTGAGATCGAGTTTTAGCATTTTCCCCCTAATGACTATGCCCTAGTTGTATTTTATGAGGATTTTGTACATTGGGTCAAATGCCTCAATGGGCATGCTGACCTAGGTCAATATGCCGAGTATGTTACGCAGTTTGGAGGAGCGGTATACATAAGGAGTAGTGGTATATGAAGAGGTCTCCTGTTGGTCCTTCTTGCCGTTGTGATATGCCGAGAAAGGTGCGTACAAATACTATTTACTTTTCTCAGCACCCCTTTGTATTGTATTCTTCGCGAATGATTGTAATCTTCAGGCTTAAGGGGGAGTCCTATTGGGTTACTTATGTGCTAGTATGTCTTGTTGCTAGCTAGGCTTGTTGTCATTATTTTCCTTGCTTACTTGATGATAGATTATTCTATTACTTGGCCTGTACTCACTTTATGATTCTTATTTAAGGTGATTAACTGGAGCTCCAGGTACATGTCACGTTGTTCATTGTTTGTCGTTGACTTAGATCCATTGTGTTCACATATTAACAACTGACCTTCACTGTACTTGTTAGTTATTACCATGATTACCCTCGCTGTCTGCTAATTGTGTGCTATTGCCCTATTTTTTATGATCGCTCTTTACCTTGCTTATGCTTACTTTTGCTAGTTTAGCTATGATGCCTACAGGGTACTCATTTTTTTGTTGCTCACGTTACACTTCTGCAACTTTTGTGATGCAGGTCCTAGTATAAGTTATCAGGGAGGACATGATCATGTGAGATAGACGAAGTCGTATCGGAGATACAGTGAGCAATTGGCAATCTTGTAGACCAATTCTCTTTTTATCACAGAGTTGCCCTAGTTTGTATGTAGGATAGATGTGTTGTAGTTTTCACTCATTGTGGATTGGATTCTATACTATTCTATGTATATATGCTCTACATCCATGATACTAGGTTTTCAGGGATTTACTTTCGGTTATGTGTTCTGTATCCTTCTTCTGTTTCTTCTTTTCATCTCCTTCTCTTTTATTTTGGCACTTGGTACTGGCCCATTGCTTAATACTCTAGGATAGGGTTAGTCTTGTCTACAAATGGGATGTAGATACCATCAGACTCAATTTTTGGGTAATGACAAAATGGTATCATAGCTCTAGGTTCACCGGTGTTTCTGGGTTAGGAGAAAGTGTCTGGTAGATTCCCATAGATTGGTATGTAAACATTCATATCCTATCTTTAGGAGGCTATAAGTCACTCTTTAGGAAAAACCTTTACTTCTTGTTTCCTTGTGTGCATTGTATTGTCACCGATTCCATACAATCTTATTTGACTTTATTCTTTTTGGATGACTAGAAAGACGCCCTCAGTGGGCAGTAGTAAGGTCCACACAGATATTCCTAGAGTTTTGAAGTTAGGATCGAGTACCAAAAGACCATATCATCAGCCACAGAGATTAGGAGATGCTCGGACTCCAGCAGGAGTTAGAATCATGCTAGTTTCGTAGAGCACCAGGGTTCGACCAGAGGTACTAGTGGAATTTTAAGGGGAGAGATAGAGGGGGAGGAGGTCTTTTGTTACATCAAGGATCCTCGATTATTTAGAACTATTCAGTTGTGTTTAACAGGGTGGTCCGACGTACCGCTGCGCTTTATGCCACAAGATAAGTTGGACTTCTTCAAGGGATTGGTTTTGCTGCCCTGGAGTCAGAGCACTTAGTAGCAGTAGGGCATACCTTTATATAAATATTTAGATAGTTGGTAGCCTTGGAAAAGGCTTTCCACGAGGTCTATGGGGTTGGTGGTCAAGGAGTCCATCAACCGATGAGAGTTGGTAATGTTTCTTCTAGAGATCGCAGGAGTAAGAATCCTGGGGGTTGCATTATGTGTGGTGAGTTTGGGCATGAGGTCATGGATTTTCCTCCTCATGGGGCCTTTTTGTCATAACAACTTGGGCTGGGTAGCTAGAGTTCAGTCCAGATTCATTGATTTTGCCTCCAAATTTTGAAGATATTTTTAGTGATACCCGATTTATGTGTGGATGATATGATGGAGAAAGACTTTATTAGTTGATTTAGCTGGGTCAGTCCAGTCAACCTAATTGGGACTTATCTTAGTTAGCCGATAGAGGCCAGTATAGTCAGAACAACTAACCTGCCAAGGGTATAACTTCAGGTTTGCAGGTCTATGGTGTCCATGGTGTCTCATCTAAAAGTTCTAGCCGAGGTAGGGCCTCTTAAGGTTGTTATGAGTGTAAAGTTGTGGGACATTAATCTAGAGAGTGCCCTTGGCGCAGAGCCATTCAGTCGATAGTGGTTGTAGCCTCACCTCAATAGTTAGTTAGAGTGGGTGGTAGCTTTAGTGTTACGTGTTTTTCTAGTGGAGGAGTTGGTTACTGGACCATGGAGTGCCCCGGTTGTGGATATTTTAGTCTAGTTGGTCAGCAGGTCCTCCGAGTAGTTTCTCGTTCCTTAGTTTATGACGTGGTATAGGTTGTTTTAGGTTAGCTATCCTTAATCCCAATTTGTGATATGATGCCAGTTTGTTCCCTACTTAGTTGAATTATTTTGTCTTGGTTATGATTTTGGTTTGTCTCTCCACTAAACCTCTTTATGCTAGCTTGAGTAGTTTTATCCTTTTTCAAGTTATGTTGTAGTTTGGTTTGGGGCCTTATATTTTTAGCCCATGATTGTCTTTGATCCCTGGTTATGTGAGTCCTCAGTGGCACCTAGGATGTGAGTCCTATTAGGTAAGTTGGACCTTGTGTTTTAGTCTATGGGGTGCATGCGATTCCTTGTTATATTGTTGTTTCTGTGACACATAGATTGAGATATTTTTGTCTAGTCGGGCCTTGCTATATCATAGTTGATGTTTATGTTCCCCTGTATCATTTTTTCCTCGAGTAGTTAATATTGCTTTTATGGTTCCCTTTGTGTGAGGGGAAACTTTAAGTGGTGGATCCTGGTATGGATTTGGGTCTTCCAGTTGGCATGTTGGGTTAGTTTTCCTTGTATGGCCTAGCTAAGTTGAGTTTTCCTTTGATTGGTCATTTTTGGTAATGTATCGGGCATAAGATGGTTACCCTCTTCTTTTATTGGTTTTGGACTGTTGTGCACTGATTGTGACCTGAACCATGCCCGGTGTGTCCTGACAGAGTGATAGGGGCCTCAGGAACTCGCGAGTTTGGGATTGTCTTGTGAACAGGTCAAAAGGTTGATTCCTCAGTTACTCCTTAGATTTGCGTGTTTGATGTTTTTCTTTATTCTTACGGCAAATGCCTTGTCATCCTATGGTACTTCTTCTAACTAAGATCTATTCAGTGACTCTAGTTTCTAGACCACTTTATCTGTGATTCCTATCGTCGCTCCTTAGGAGCCAATATATGTAAACCATGTAAGGTGATTGGATCGTTCCCTTTGTTTGATTTCCGTTGGTTCTAGATTGGTTGCCAATGATATGTCTCTTTCCTTTGCTCTTGTTGGGCCTGAGTGGGGCCTTAAATCTTCCTTCTTGGATACCTCAACTGTGATCTTTTGGGATCCATTACTGTACTTGTAGGAGTGTAGCTATCCCGGTAGGTGGCAGTACTCTTTTAGTAAGGGATTGAGGTTGTGGAGTTCTAGAGAACTCCTTCCTTAGGTGGAATGATGAACCCTCAGTTTCAGTCAGTTGATGCAGTCGTGTATGCTTTGGCCCCTTGTGGATGGGTATTGGTAGGGTTTTTGTTAAAGTTTCTCATGTAGGGTTTAGCGGCCGGTTTACATCAGGCAAGAACAACTGCCATCTGTGGTGCCTGGTATAGTTAGTTGGTTGGTTGACTCTTTAGGTATTTCTTCTTTCTTATGTTGAGGATGAACATCATTTTTAGCAGTGGGTGATGTAATTACCCTGGAGGTCATTATTCCAGTTTCAGCATATTTGAATATTTTCCCTTTCTTGAGTTGTATTATGTCAAACTAAATTCGATTTAGTGGTTGGTCGGGAATGGAAGGGAATTATTAGGATTTTTTTGGAGAATTAATTTATAAGATTTAAGTGAAAAATAGTTTACTTTAATCAACATTTGACGTTTGAAACCTCGGATCAGAAATGCATCAGTTTCATCAGCTTCAGAATATGAAATTTCATCTAGCATGACCTTTGCGTTTGATTTTAACCATTTTGTTGTGATTTTGAGTAGTTTTATGGGATATGTTAGGAATTTTAGAAGACTATTTGTCTTGAATAAATATTTGATGATAGAGTGTTTGGATTCAAAATTCAATGATTCAATTGGTTTCAGGATCAGTTCTTAATCTAGAATGAGGTGTTGTTTATTTTTTGGGGAACCCGAGAGCGCTTTGGTATTTTTGGTTGAACTTTTAATGGATGTCGATAAAGGAGACCTTGGATTCGTATTTGATGATTCGGTTGAGTCTAAAATGTCAAATTTAGTATAGTTGTATATATGAGTTATTTGCACGGGGTTCCGCATGATTCACAAGTTCGATTCTTGAAATTAGTGAAGTTGTTCTGCATGGGTTGTAAAAATATTCCACGGCCCGTGGAACCACTCGTGATAATGACCTATGTTATCTGGTGCATTGGAAAATTTTCACGAGGGCTTTCATAGCTCGTGGAATGGTTCCACGGACTGTGAAGCCATCTATGGAAAGTGTTTTATTGGTTCATGGGTATATGTTTTATGACTCACTCTACGGAAATTGACTCAGGTAATTTTAGTGCTTTATTTGAGGACATTTTTGGAATTTCACTTGATTTCAAACCTCTATAGAATGATTTGGATATTCCATTTTGTCAAGACTTAAACACTTCAAACATTTTTGAAAGAGAATTTTAGCATTTTGAAGAAATTCAATTTAGGTAAGATCAAAACCTCGAAATTGGTTTATTTTTAGTAAATTGATTATGATATCTAACCATGATTTATCACTTGAATTGTAAGTTTTCAAATGCTAAGTTAGTGAGTTTTAAGATGAAATACATAGAACATGAGTTGGATTTTATGGGAATTTTACGGGTTCCTTTCTAAATCATTGGGTAATGATCCCTATCACTGTTTAATTAACCCATATTAGCTACACACAATTTTATATTAAATTATGAAGGTTAAGAATGATAATTTTAAGTCTAAGCTTAAAAATAGAGTTATTGAATTTGGTTGCGAAATTGATTTGGATTTTGATGAAACTTGATATTTAGATTTCATAAGTGATGGGTAACATGTTTTCTCAATAAAATTATGATTTTGACTTTGTGGGTCTGAGGTAAAATTTTAAATAAAGCTTCGAAATATTAAAATATGGGTATTCATTATTTTATTTTCTTGTGTATATTGCGTTTATGAATAGACCATGCCCATCCGGAGGCGTTGCAAAAAAGAGGAAAGCTCACAAGTGATTCTTTTTCTTTGTAATCAAGAAAAGTTAAGGTTCTATGGTCTCCTTATAAAATGTTTGTATGATTTAGTTGTTTAGTTGATTGTAATTTGGAATGAGAACATTGAGGGTAATTGTGCAGGTGAAATAACGGGACTCACCTAGTTACTAGTGTCAAGCATGCTGGGCTAAAAAAAAGTAAATTACTTAATGAATTATTTCCTATTGTTGTATTTAGTGAATTGATGACTTGATTATAATATGTGATGTCTTGACTTGGATTAAATTTTTGAAATTGGAACAATACTATTTTTAAATGTGATATATTGATATCCCATTATGATGCCGATATTGGCTAGTCAAACTGAGTTGATGATTTGTTGATAATTGCCTATGAGAGGCAATATACTTGCTCCTTGATGTGAGATAGCCACATTTTGTATGACTACTTGATATAGTTGTGTAATTATTGACATTGTGTGTTAAATTATTATTGTGGCTTAGAAATACTGAAAGACACGGGGAAGCTCAGACCGGGTGTCTATATTGATGGAAAGGCATAGCCGAGGCTATGAATGGGTGCCTATATTATTTAAAAGACACAACCGAGGCTCCAACCGGTGTCTATATTATTGGAAGGTACATGTCGAGGATTTGACCGAGTACCTGAATCGAGGAATTGATATTGGTCATGGTTGATGATTTGGGAAATACCATATGTCTTGATTTATATTTGGGCTTGAGACCTTGTTGGTGATTCTGATTGTGTTGAACTTGAGTTTTTGTGATGCTTTGTTGCTACTACATGGTTTGCAGAGTTGGTATAGTTATTTATACTTCTTGTAATTGTATAAACTGTTGTTGGGCTGTTGGATATATTTGTTGCAAGTTTTAGTTATTGGAGGGTGATTGGTTGACAGGGTTCTCGTTATCGCTTATTAAGACCAGCTGAGGATGCTGCTAAGTACTGTTATTTATGTACTCACCCTTTATTTTTCTGCATTTTTGTGCAGGGTCTGTGCTAGAGCCAATTTGGGTCATTCTCCGTTCTCAATCCTGAGCACATTCTCTTGAGACACTTTTTCAAGGTAGCTGCCTATTTCGCCGCAAATGCAGAGATTCTCTCTTATATAGTTTATATTCCAAACGTCTTTACTTTTTGATGACTTTGTAAAACTATCATTTGTAATAAATCTAAACTAGAAGTTATGTACAGTGGATACTTGATTTTGGCTATAACTATATGATTTTATGTTTTAAGTCTTATAGATTTCATTTAAATTGTTTTACATCCGCACTTATGATTATATTCGTTTGTTCGTTATTAGTTTTGACTAACTTATCATGATGGAAAGATATGTGCCATCACGATCGAATTTTAGGTCATGAAAAGGCCCAACTCAAATTTATCCCAAAAAGACTTAATCTCTCTTCTACTTAATCATACAATGAGTTTGGTTGGGTCTAAGTAAAAGAGAAATTTAGTTTTTTTTCCAGTTGGGTCAGACATAGAGGGGTAAAAAGAATGAATAAGATGACTTTTTAAAGTTACATTGGAATTTAAAAACCAGTTTTAGGGTTATCTTTTTAAAATTCAGTCTATGAACAAAAAGGGTTAATATGCACCATTTGCTTGAGGGTATATATATATATATATATTACCTTTGTTGTTGAGGATATATTTGTTTTAAACCACAAAACTATATTTGTGTCTTTTCCCTGGTAATAAAAAGGTATGGTGCATGCACATACCCAAATGCAGATGAGGCATTGTTTGAATGTTGAGATCTATGGTAGTTTTTGGATTAATGGAAAAGGACGAAAACCATAGTGCAGAAAAGAAAAAAAGGAGGAGTAGATACTCAACATTGATTCAATAAAGGCGATCATAGATGATGCCATTGGCAAGACTGACCCGCAAAAATTGCAAATTAGATTTGAAATGATTAAACTAAAGGAACAAAAATAGACATCAACAGAATAAGCTCGATCAGTTGGTGTCTCCATTGAATTTTCACTAAGGTGCCTCTTAGGTATTTAGTTTCTACGCCTGCCTATCCAAAATGGAAAATGGCTCCTATTCAAATGTCAAATTTGGGTCTAAGCTCATAGAATCCCACTATATCACGTGCGACTCATCGGGCATATACTTTTGTAGCATCAAAATATGAAAGATTGGATGCACCGTTAACAAACCAGGTAGAAAGGCTAACTTGTAAGACACCTCCCCTTAGCATTAGGAATCGGTCCCAACAAAACAGTCAATAATACATGGTCATATAATATCCTCTTACACCTGAATAGTGCTATCAAAGTTACCATCAGTCTGGGGATGAAAGATTGTGCTTATATCTAACTGGGTGCCCATCTCAGACTGCATAGTACTCTAGAAGTATGATATGAACTCAGTACCCCGACAATAGACATGGGAACCCTATGCAATCAAATAGTCTAACTGATGTAAATCTGAGCCACCTCACAAGTACTATTATAACACCCCGAAAATTTTGAGCTAGAATGAATTATTTGTACGTAGTTAGGTTTAAACCTTGTGAGTTATCACTTTTTCCTAGGTTCTACGAATGAATGTGTAATGATGGTGATTCCACACAAGGATCAATAAATAATTGAATGTAGAAAGGGGATCCTAAACAAAAAAGGAGTCCATGACCCCCTTTTAGAGTGTATAAGGGGAGGTCGAATTCCAAACCTTTTCTCTCGAGTATACCCATTACCAAAAAATATATGTCACTTTGGGAAACATGTGCATAGCCGCCACGCGTGGCTAAAAGCCAACCAAAAACCATTTTATAAAGTATGGGAGTGATGTTTTATATGATTCAAGGTCATAAAAAACTCCAATTAAGTTCAAAGCTCTTCTAGCCTCATAGTTTTCGTATCATTTCGTGCATGGGTCAACTTTAAATGATCATATCTTCTAATTATGAGGAGTTATTTAACATATAACATATCAACAGAAAGGTATCTGAGTCTGACCTATACCTTTATCCAGTTTATCTCCAACTCAATAAATTGTAAGTAAATCAGAGTTCGGAGTAAATAATTATGGCCACTTTAGTAAATCACCCTGTTAGCAAGCATGGAACGTTGAGAAAACATGTGAAGGGGGAAAGATACATAGGGCAGGTGCGTTAGGATTCATGTCTAATGGAGAACTTAGCACATTAGGAGTAGTGACATAGATGGTAATGTGCCCAAGGTACTTTGCTTAATATTTTCCCATTTTGCAAAGTTATTTCTGGCCTTTTCGCCTACTGATCCTTAATCTAACTATGTCATTTTGGGATCTTCTAAGGTGCTAAATTACATGGAATTGATGTAATCCCCAACTTTGTCACAGTCCGAAAATCAAGTTGTGATGGCATCTCTATCCCACTTGTAGACAAGCCAAACCCTTGCCTAGAGCATTAAGCGATGGGCCAGTACCAAGTGCCAATAAAGAGAAAGGAGATGAAGAGAGGAAACAGAAGATGGATACAGAACACATAACCAAAAGCAGATACCCTAAAACCTGGTATCATGGTTGTAGAGCATCTATACACAGAATAGTAAAAAATACAACTCACAACGGGGCAAAACTACCAGATAGTTATCCTGGATCAAAACTAAGGAAACTCTATAATAGAAGAAGAACTGGCCAGCAAGAATGTCAGTTGCTCACCGTATCTATGAAATGGCTCTGGTTTATCCCAAATGATCACGTCCTGATGACTCGTACTAGGACCTACATCACAAAATGATGTAGAAGTGTAGCGTGAGTAGCAAAAAAATAACTAGTATGCATCATACGCCGAACGGGCAAAAGTAAGCATAAAAAGGTAAAGAAAGATCATAAGAAAATAAGACAATAGCACGCAATTAGAAGACAGAGAAGGGGAAATCATGGTAATAACTAATAATACAGTGAAGGTTATCTTTCACTGTGTGAATACAGTGGATTTAAGTTACAAAAAAACATGAACAATGCGACATGCACCTGGAGCTCGAACATAATCACCACAAAAAAAGATCATAAAAGTAAGTACAAGACAAGTAATAGAATAATCTATTAGCAAGTAAGCAAGAAAAATAACCACAACAAGCCTTGCTAGCAATAAGACATACCAGCCGATATGTAACCCAACAAGACTCCCCCCTTAAGCCTGAAGAGTACAACCAGTCACGAAGAATGCAATGTAAAAGAGTGTTGAGAAAAGTAAATAATGTCTGTATGCACTCTCCCCAGAACATAGCCACGCTAGTAAGGACCCACAAGAGAACTTGATGTATTTCACTACTCCGCCTATATACCCCATCTCTAGAATGCATAACACACCCATCATAGTGACTTGGGTTGGAAGGCTCGTGGAGGGATTCGATCCCACATAAAAAATCCTTGTAAAAACCCAACTAGGTCATAGTAATTAAAGAAAACATTCCAAAACCTGAGCTCAACCCGTATATAGTATCTCAGTGGAAAAATCAAGTCCAGCCACGTAGGTAAAATCAAAATCTCAGTAAACCAACTATCGTTATGTAGGCAATATCAAGAAATCATAGTGATAGTGAAGAAATAGGATCAAGTGGTGTAAGAAAATAGCTCCATACTGCTCATGAGCATAGTCTTGGAAAATATAAATACAATAGATAAGAAATCACTTTCAAATTATCATTCAACCAAAACCCAAGTTACTTTTTAAACATCAATGCATGCTCACAACATAGAACAAATCAGAAGTCTAGATAGGCTCTAAAGCCACCAGCAAAAACCAGGGGATAGCTACTGAGCTCTAATCATTAGTGCAATCCCCTCCCCAACCCCAACTAGGCTCTAAAGACAGTGTAAAACACGCAGGAAGGGCCTCGTAGCTCTAGGGATATATAAAAAGCGAGGACCAGCAAGATAGGTTGCAAGCAAAGTTAATAACTATAATGGGGCTCCAAAATAGTAACCCAGCCCCAAGTTGGCAATTTACCAACCATAGACAATACTAAATACCCTGTCTGAAAGAAGTAAGTCATAGCCTACCTAGATTCCGGCGGTAACCTCGAGATGCATGTTAAGATATTCGAAAATCACGAACGAGCTTGGAATTTACACGGAGCTATCAAAACATAACCCAAGCATCAAGTTGAGTAAAACAAGACCCATATTGCTATAGGAATAGCAGGAGATACATCCAAACTTGAAACGGGTCGGTGACCCCTCGTAGCTCAAAAAAAAATAGAATATTTATACCAACCGTAGAGCATAGCTCATAGTTCGTATGGTACAAAACTGTCATGACCCGATTTTGCGGATCATGATGGCACCTACTATACCACCAGTAGGAGAACCAAACCCCGTAGTCCGAAGCGGAGGACTACTATATTAAATAAAGAAGTATATCAAAAGTCAACATAAAATAAT
>JBDJHY010177683.1:0-12168 GCA_039654485.1 Withania somnifera
CAATAGCGTCATGACATGAATGGATCCAATCCATGACTAGAATAACATTAAAATCTATCACGTCTAACCCATGCAAATCGGCTAGAACTACCATCCGAAAATGGATAATGGAAACTATGATAGATCCTATCAACTACTATGGAGTCCCCAATAGGATTTATCACAGAATAGTACTCAATAAAACCTCAATATCAACAACAAACTATCTAGGAAAAAAAAGTGATACAAAAGATAGGTTGGCTCCAGGGTTTAAGAATGCATAAGCACTAACAACATGCACATCTAACATACCTATCACAATATTATTTGATTGCTCGTGATCATGTGCAGAACCCAAAGCATATAACTCGTTATGGAACTAACCACCACAGATGTTAGTAGATATGCCATGTGGAGATTGGCGGGCTAATAGTGCTGCTACAATAGTAGTTTGAGTTGTAGTACTTCCAGCATCCTACTTAGCCACGGACAATCCCTAATTCGATGACCTAGCTTACCACACCTAAAACACCTCTTCAAAGGGAAATCTCTCATATTATGGACTTATGAACATATCCAAACATCCTTCCTAAGAATACAATGACCAAGATGGTTCTTACCACATTTATTACACAACAAATAAGTGCGCCCTCCTATCAAACTGCCCTGTAAAGATGTCTGCCGACTTATGATTATAGGGATGTTTGAAATTATGAATAGGGGTACTAAAAGAATAAGGGGTTGGTCCCCTAGAAGTTTGCTACTGCTTCCTCTAACCCCAACTTTACCTAGGTTGACTAAACTCGGATTGGATAGTCTTGGCCCTCTTATTCGGATTACTCTCCCTAAATCTAGACTTGTCCTTATCAATCTACTCAAGATGTACCACCAACCTTCTAATGTTCATATCACTAGTCAACATAGCGGCTCTCCCTTTCTGAATCAAATATGGAGAGAGGTTTGACATAAATATATCCATCTGATTACACATATCTACAACCATATCAAGAGCATATCTATAGAGCTTGGTAAATCTCATCCCATACTCGGCCACTATCATGGAGCCCTACTCTAAAATCAAAAAATCCCTAACCTCTCCTGCATCTTCTCCCTTAAGAAGAACATAACAATAGATGCCTCCTATAACTAATACCAAGAAGTAGGAAGCAATCCTACCCCTCTGTTCTTCCTCCACAAATCATACGAAGACCTAGAGAAATATTTCAGCCTATAAACATGTAAGTCTATCTATCCACTTCTAACACCCACAATTTCTCACAGAACCTTTTAACCTCCCATAGAAAGTTCCTTGGGTCATCATCCACTCTTGAACCAAAGAATTATAGAGGACATAAGCTCAAGTACTCCCACAGCTTCATAACTCTTGCATCAAAAACTGACTAAACTACCGGTGTAGGGGCTAGCTGATGAGCCTGTGCAACCACAGTTTGGGCAATCAAGTGCATGATATTCCTGAACTTTGTATTAGAGATGTTTTCGGATGCTATGGCTATAGAGCTGATGGGGCCTAATTCTATTATTCCTATTCTTGGCATGAAAATTGAGTTATCTGTGTGGAGACATTATCTATAACTCATAAAGAATGAGTTAGAATAGAAATACAAAGTTAAATCTAAAGGACAAAAGTTGTCTTGAACAAAGGGAAAATATTTCCTACGCACTTAGTGTCATCTCAATTATAAGTATGGTGCAGTTCATACCCATAACTAAGACTCTACCTAGCATTGGCCTTTAGACATATTTTAGGACTTTATGAACTTAAGCATCTTGTACCAAGTTTTCATGCCCTAGAGTTACTCCCTAGACCGGCTAGCATCCTTAGCCACCAAGTTGCCTCAGTAGCCTAAGATGTACCATTGGATCATGCTTGGCTCCGTCACTCATACTCACCTAAAGATATATCATACAATTAATACCAACTAAGTGACCCTTACATATCAACCAATAAGTAAATATCTGATAGAAGAGAGAAATCAATATCAACTACCATAACCAACACCTAAAAGCCACTAACAAGCTGAATAATGAAATGCTAGGACGATGCCCCTAGTTGGACAAAAACCATAGTGATAGTACTATATCAAAATCTAAGCTCTAAGTTATAGTAAAAAATAAATAACTCTAGAAGATTCTTGAATCAAGTAGGAACATGCCATTTCTTATCTAATCTTCTAAGCATGAGGAACCAAGTAAACCACAGGCATCTAGATATCTAGGCTAATCTATTTATGTGAAATACATGAAGTATAAGAAAGTACACAGTCATTATATCAGATATACTAAGTATGTAGAAGGTTAGAAAATATGCTATCATAATAAGGAAATTATCTATGCAATGCATGAACAATATTACAAGCTTAACTGTCACCTACCGACTCAAAGAAGAACTTATATGCAATAAGGAAAATAATTAATTGAAAGTATTCTTTTTATAATTAACTCTTCTTTTTTACCTGTTTCAAACCAATACTGACTAACTGACATATGACTAAACTTGGGAAGTTCTATAACTTACATTCCACAAGCATAAGGCTAGAGGTCCAACATATATCCTTATGTTGTGTGGGGTCATAAACCTGCCAAAATAAGGTCCATAAACTATTTTCTAGCTGATCCACTAAGCCATGAACTACAAACACTACTTTTGTCCATGAACTTATCAGCTTTTGGTGACATAGGGTATGGGATAAGGACTAAGTCTGCCAAATCTACTCTATGCTAACACTTCTCCCAAAACTAACCATGAATGGAACATGAACATATAATGTCTGTCTTGAACACACGAGGAACCATTAACTCATGAAATTCACCGTCTCTGTCATATCACTATCACATCATCATATTTTAACTTTCTTTTATTTAACTGACTCATGAACCAGAGTTAGAATCTAAAATCAATATCCTTGGGTTATAATTCTTAAAGCTGACCTCGACCATGATCCATGACTCGAACCCTAAAACTAACCATATCGTGAACCTTTGCCTTTAATTATGAAAAGTATAACCCAAAATTATGAACAAAAAATTATATAGACTCCACATAAGGGACTTGAACTCATGAACTAAACTGTGCTTCCCAATTACAAGTAATTTATGAGATTCTTTCATAAAAACATACATTAAGATAATTTATGATTAAGAGTATACCTAAAATACACATTATTCCACATGAAAAATATTTATGGGGATTCACCCTAAAAATCTCTAAGTCATGACCATAAATAAAAATACTGGGTAGTTGGGCACAAGGATGAAAGGAGAACCTTGTTTAAAATACCATATACCTGAATTGGAGAGAATTTATGGAGAATTTCATCAAGAAAGCAGAAGAATAATCCTTTAATGAAACCCTAGGTTGAGTTTTTGAGAGAAAATCTTGAAGATAATACTCCTTAATTTTGATTATGACGTAATGAATAAAGAAATAGGGTTTGGGTATTTATATTTAGACTAAAAGAAAGCTGAAACAACATGGAAATAACCATTCAATGAATGGGAATTGTCTAAAAAATCCTCAAAAAATGGATTAAAATAGAAAAATAAGCACCTTCCACAGTTTGTTTAACGGTCCGTCAAACGAACCGTCAAACCGTGCCCCTTTTTTGGCTTACTATATCACTCGATAGGTCCTCCCATGGTCTATTAAATAGTTTCATGGACCGTGGAGTGAATAATTGTAGAGTCTATATCATGGGCAAGATGAAGGAACGTCGAGCCTTTTTACGCTAAGTCAACATTGGAAACCTAACAGTTCCAAATTTGTGAAATTACATAGTTATACTTTGTTTATCCCACATAAACTCTTGTACAAGTTTCAAGGTGTTACATCAAACATCCAACTCCAAATAAACTGAATTTTAAAAACTAGCTTAAAACACAACAAAAAATCCCCAGGACCTTAATCACGAGTCCTAGTAGACTAAAGTACACATTTCAGAGCAAATGAAACAGTCAGCATTTGATTCAAGCTCATTTTCTAAGAATCACTTTCAAGTTCCACAATTCTAAAGTTGAATTTCAAAATGCAAAAACTAAGATAACAAATAATAGAACTTCTAGGGAACCAGACTATCGGCCCCAATAAGTCATACATGAATTGGGGAAGCTAAAGGAAAGATCTAAATGTAGATATAATGAAAAAGTAAGAAAATGACCATGACGGTCATTACATTATCCACCACTAAAAAAGATTTCATTCCAAAAATTCAAGGAATGGGAAATACCTAAAAGCTCGAATAAGTAAGGGTATTGGGACTATATATCCCTCTCTATTTCCCTGGTGGGATCATCGATAGGATGATGATCCCAATGAACCTTCACAAATATAATTACCTTAGATTTGAGCTGCCTCAAATATCTATCGGTAATAGCCTCTGGCTCCTTAATATAGGTCAGGCGATTGTCCAAACGCACAATATCACGATGGAGACCATGCAAAATATCTGAGACCTAGTGTGGAGCATCAATACATAAATCACCGAATGGATAGCAGATAACTCAAGAGGAAATTATAGATGGTAGAAAAAAACACACATCCTATATGTGATCTCAGAAAAGACAACATACCTGGGCTAAGCTTTCCCCTTTTCTCCAATCTCACATGCGCTTCAGGGAGACACACAGAAAAATAAGACCAGCCACAATGAACTCCAAAGTCCAAAGTCTATGATCAGCATAGTTTTTCTTCCTATTCTGCACTGCCCGCATCCTATACTAGATGACTGAAAACCTCTCGATGGAATTAATAAGCAAATTAGAATATTAGGGAAGAGACTCAACACTACTAAACCAACCTATGGGAGATCTACAATACCTACCATACAATGCCTCAAATAGTGCCATATGGATGCTGGAATGGTAGTTGTTGTTATACAAATACTCTTCCAAGTCCAAATACCACAAGAAGCAAAGACACAAACTTACAATACATTTTGTAGCACCTGTATAGTCTTCTCAGACTGCCCTCTGATCTGTGAATGGAATGTTGTGCTAAGATCAACTTGGGTACCAATATTCCACTAAATGGTCCTACAATACTAGGATGTAGACTGAGTACCCCAGTCAAAAATAATAGAAGTTGTCACCCCATGAAATTTGATAATCTCCTGAACATAAAGGCAAGCTAACCTCTCAGCACCCTTTAAAGAATTAATAGGAAAGAAATGACTGGACCTGGTTAATAGATCCATAATGACTCAAATGCAATCATGACCTCTAGAAGTATAGAGAAGACTTAAAATGAAATTCAAGTCATACATTCCCACTTCTAATCAGGAATATGAAGCATCTATGTCTTTCCACCTACTCTCCGTTGCTTGAACTTTAACTGCTGATAATTCAAGAATTGAGATACAAATATTTTATATCTCTCCACATCTCATCCCACCAGTAATGTTGATGCAATTCATGATACATCTTAGACCTATCGATATAGATGGAGAATCTAGTGTAGTGAGCCTTCCACAATAACCTCTGAATCAAGTCACCAACCTGGGAACACATATATGATCATCATACCTTAATACCCTATCTAAACTAAAAGTGTCCCTACCATACCCATCCTATGACATTCGGTATCAAATAACCCAATGACGATTATCCTCAAACTACCACAGATAAATCTCAACAACCAAATAAGAACTGGTATTGATAAAGGAAAGAATCTGACTAGAGTATGTTATGTCCAAATGAATCATCTAGTTTTCCAAATACTTAACGTCTAAGGCCATAGTGTCTCTAAACATAACATGTAAGGTAAGCTATCCATAATAACCAACTTTCCGTATAAGGTATCTACAAATATATTAGCCTTGCTGGGATGATACACAATAATAATATCATATTCTTTCAGGACCTCAATCCATCATCACTGTCTCAAGTTGATCTCCTTCTAACTTAAAATATAATATAGGCTGCGCTGATCAATGTGGATCTCAATGTGAACCCCATATAAATAGTTCCTATAGATCTTGAGAGTAAGGACTAATGTATCCAACTTCAAATAATAAGTAGGGTAGTTGTGCTTATGATCGTTCATCTACCGAGAAGTATAAGATATAACCTACCCGACCCTGCTGCATCACAACATATCCCATCACAAGCTAATACCTGATGCATCATAGTTAACGGTATAGCCCTGGACCTCCATTGGTGATGTAAGAAACTCCTTAAGCCTAAAAAAATGGAGTCACACTCTGCAAACCATTAGAAGGGAATATTATTCCTAGTCAATCTACTCAAATATGCAATGATAGAGGAAAACACTGAAAAGTACCTATAATATATAACCCAACCAAATATGCAGACCTTGGTAGGAGTAGTGGGCTAAGGCCAATCATGTAATGGTACAAAATTCTCTTGATCCACACTAATATCCTCTCTTATTATCATATTCCTAAAATTCCACAGCACAAACCAGAACTCATACTTTAAGAGCTTGGCATAAAGTCGATGGTCTTTCTAAGTTTGAAGAACTATCCTCAAATGCTACCATGATCCTCTTGGATCTACAAATAAATAAGGATTTCATTAATAAATAAAATCATGAGAGAGTACAAATCAATTTAAAATAACCGACTCATAAGGTCCATAAATATCGTCAACCATTAGACAACCCAAAATATATAACCAAGTGCAATGAACTGCATGGTCATTTACTTGCCATTCTAATTTTTGTGCTAAAAATCTTCTGTTAGATGCCCCAAGTCATTTATGAATTGCTGGAGTTGTTAGTTTGGTTCCCTAGAAGTTTTATTGCCTATTATCTCATTTTTTTCCTATATTGAAGGCACAACCTTGAAATAGTGGAACTTGAGAGTACATTCTTAGTAATCAAGCTTGAAATCAAATTCTAACAGTTCCATTATAATTGGAATATCGAACTTTGTTTATTTGAACATTTTTATTTCAAGTACCAGGGTTTTCTATTTGAGTTTGAGCTATTTTGAGGAAATTCAGTCCAACGAAGTTTAGTTTGGAGCCTGGGATGGATTTTGGTGATTGGAGAACTGAATTAGAATTTTGATACTTCCATGAGTTCCTGGATGTCTAATTTGGGGTTTTAGGGTTATTATCATTCTTCCCAAAGTGTTTCAGACTCATTTTGAAGGCCCGTGAGGGAAGTTGAAATGTTGCTGGTTTCAATTTAGTTTTGTATAAGGGTTATTTTTACTTAAATAGCCTTGTATGATTGTTTTGTCAACACTGCTGAGTATGGAATATCATTTCAATGCATTCTTCATATTTGGTTTGTCAAAATCCATGTTGGATTCTATTTTGAGCCCCATATTGGAGTTTTAGGAATTGCTGAAAAATAACATTTTTGTTGTCAACTGTGCAGGACACAATTTTTCTCCATATTCGCGTGACCTTGGACACATTCATGGAAGTATTCCACTTTCCTTCTCTGGATTCATAGGATCCTCACCGCGTTCATGAGGGGTCTTTCCCTAAGCTGGACCAGTTGGTTCTCTTTATGTCATGGTGAATCAGACGCGTTCGTGAGCCTCAACTAGCCCATCCCTCCATATTTTTATAAGGGCACCATGATCGCGGTAAAGGCCGTGTGGCCAAGATATATAATTTCCAACTTCTTTCTTCTTCATGAAAAAAAATTTCCCTCCATGCATATGTATATTTTCTTGGTCTCTAAAGAGTTGTTTCAAGGAAAAATTGCTGGATATTGTTGGTGTTGTGTTTGGGGTGCTTTCGTGCTTGTTTATCTATCATTTTAAAGTTTTCTTTCTAGTTTTTTCCAGAATTCTTAAGTACTTCTTCTTCTTACATAAACTTTCTTTGGCCTATTGAGGACCTATTTGGGGTCTGTGTTAGCTATATTTTTAACAAATAGTTCCCTAAACTGAGGACTACCTCTAGATATTTTTAGTTTTATTTTTTAGGCTGTAGGGCCTACAGGCCCATTTTTTAGCTTGAATTTGAACCCAAATTACACTTGGAAATATGGGTATTATTCTTCACCTTTTGATCCCTAGATTAATATTCATCTAGTTTCGATCTTTCTCAGAACTTTTGTCTATTTCTATGCTCTTTACAAGGACTTTTACCGGCATAAGGTAGGTTATGTTTGTTTTCCTTTCTGCTTGTACCTAGTGGTCTTATGGGGGGCCTTTTGGGTTATATATGCTCTTTATTTACCAATAATCTAGCTTAGTTACCATTATTCATTATTGCTTGTGTGGTTACTATTCATGCTTATATGGAGCCAAGGTACGCTTTCTATTTTCAGTTATCTCGAGGCTAAGTGATAGATGGTAATTCTATGGGATAAAACTGCATAAACCTACTTTTTATAACATGTATCTTACCTCTGTTATGCTTAGTTATACACTTTTACCTGCTATTGACTTTATCTATGTTAGTAGTTCTATTTCTTGTTTACTTACTCTTATGACCTATTTTACTCTTTCTTGCCTTTACTTTACTTGTACTTCATTTATCTAGGCCAACCTATGATGCCTATTGGGTGCATATGTTTGTGGTACTCATACTATACTTCTGCATTATTTTCATGATGCAGATACCGATGTGGGTCATCACAGGCAGCGTGATTATGCGTACTAGATTTTTATTACTTGGAGACTACAGTGAGCTTCTGGCATACATGGTGATGGCGTCTTCCTCACGTTGTTTTCTACTATATTTTTTTACAATAATCTATGTCCTATTTGTATTCTTAGGGGCTTGTATATGATGTATGGATACTCTAACTTGTGGCTCCAAATGTCATTGACACCAGGTTTTAGGTTGGGTTATGTATATATATGTTCTGTTGCTAATCCTATTTACTGTTGTTTTTACTTGTTGTTGGTTATTGAGAGTTGTTTAAATCCCATTTCTTGTTGCTCTGGGATGTAGGATTAGGTTTTCCTACATGTGGGTTGTAGGAGCCATCATGACCCGAGTTTGGGTCGTGATAGAGTAATATTAGAGCTTTGGTTCAGCAGTCTCTTCGGTATTAGAGCATATACCTAGTAGAGTCTTGCAGATCACTGCGTAGTTGTCCATATTAAATCTTTGGGATGCTATAGGGTGCCTTTGGAAATCTTTCATATCTTGGTTCTTATCATTTCTAGGAAGACTCACTTTGGCTTCACTATTTCATAAATGGTACATACCTGAGTTTCGTTATGGATAGAGACCCTCCCCCACAAGGTCATAAGACCTACTTGGGGGGTTAGGAAAGGTTAGTAGAGGATACTCAACTTATTGGTAATCCCCTAGTTTCTACTCATCTGCCTACCATTGAGGTAGACCCATTAGTTCAGTAGCAAACTGTTCTTGCACCTCCATCGTAGTTTACACAACCACTGCCTGCCACTATTAGAGATATATTATGGTAGATGTTATAGATTTTTGGTAATAAAATGAAAGATTTACTACAAACTTTAGTCCAAGGAGTAGCATAAGGTACTATGTCTTCCCTAGTACCTACAGCTCTAGCAGCATCACCATACAAGCTATGGCATCAGTTCAGGCTACTCCTACATCCGTTTTAATGCCAGCTCTGACTATTCCAGCCTTTGAGGTGACGAAGATATTAGACCATTTCCTCTGGATATCACTATCTAGGTTTTTAAGGGGAAGGTGAAAGGACCCCCATGAGTTTATTATAGTCTGTGAGGAGAGGTTGAGGACCTTAGAGCTACTAGAGTCACATAGAGTTGATTTCACTAGCTATATTCTTAACAAACGCTCCATTCAGTAGTGGAGAATGTAGAGTACCCGTGCTGCATTGAATAGTCAAAGTTGGCATTAAAACGGAGAATGTGGAGTACCCATGCTCCAGTCAGGTAGTCCATGGTTAATACTCAAATGATTCTTAACTGGCAAGGCAAGTACCTATGCTGCATATTGATGATTTTTTTGACTAGTTACAGGGTGCCACTATTGTTTCTATGATTCATTTGAAACCCAGTCACCATCATTTGAGGATTGGGCCAAGGATATCCCACAGATTTCTTTTCGGGTGAAATATAGGCATTATGAGTTTTTGGTGATGTCATTTGGGTTGACTAATTCCCCTGCAACCTTCCTGGGTTTGATAACTCGAGTTTTTAGGCCTTATTTAAAGTCTTTTATTATATTTTTCATTAACGACATATTGGTATACTTACAGAGTCAAGAATAGTATGAGGATCACCCGAGGATAGTGCTTCATACTTTAAGGACTAATTGACTTTACGCCAACTTATCAAAACGTGAATTTTGGTTAGAGTCTATAGCATTCTTTGGTCATATGGTGTCTGGAGCTGGTATTAGTGTTGACCCGACAAAGGTAGTTGTAGTTCATTAGTGGCCTCAACCTACTACTATAGAGATCCACAACTTCCTTTGTTTAGTTGGGTACCATTACCAGTTCGTTCAAGATCCTTCATTTATTGCAGCTCTTTTGACTAGATTGACATGGAAGGACGTTCCCTTCTAGTGGTCATCTAAGTGTACGTTTACCCATTAGAGGCTTAAGGAGCTGCTAACTTTTTGCCTAGTAATTACCTTACCAATTGAGGGTCATCCCTTCGCAGTTTATTATGATGCGTCTGATGTTGGTTTCAAATGTGTTATGATGCATAAGGGTCATGTTATTGTATATAAATCATAAAGCTGAAGGATTCCAAGTGCAACTACCCCACCCATGAATTGGAATTGGCGGTGGTAGTTTTTGTGCTTAAGATTTTGAGGCACTATTCATGGTGCGTCCATTGTAAGATATATACAGATCACCGGAGTTTGAAGTACATTATGATTTAGAAGGATCTTAACTTTAGGTAGCAAAGATGGGTTGAGCTCTTGAAGAACTATTACTAAAGTACTTTGTATCATCTAGGAATGGTTAATGTGGTTGAAGATGTCTTGATCGAAAAGATGGTTAGTATGGGTAGCCTAGTTTCTATATCAGTTTCTAAGAGACCATTGGCTTGGGAAATCCAATCCTTGGCCAATAGGGTTTTTAGATTGGATATTTCGGCTCCAAAGTGGGTTGTTGAACATGTTGAGGCTAGGTCTACTTTATTTGATTAGATTTTACAACTCCAGTATGAGGATGCACGGTTGGTTCAGATTTAATAGCGGGCTTTGAGGGGTGACTTTAGTTAGTCTATAGTGGATACTAATGGTGTATTATGGTTCCATGGTCATCTTGGTGTTCCTTGGGTTGGTGGTTTGATTTAGACTCTGCTATTGAGGCTTATTTCTCTCGATAGTCTATCCATCTAAGTACTGTGAGGATGTACTATGACTTGAGAAAATATTACTGATAGCAGGGTATGAGGAGAGATACTATAGCTTTTGTATCTCGATGACTGAACTGTTAGCAGGTGAAGTTTGAGCACCAGAGACCTAGTGGTCAAGTACAGAGACTCCTTATCCTGAGTGTAATTAGGAGACGATACCATGAAATTTTTCTGGCCTTCTTTACACTTTTAGAGGTTGTGATGGCATTTGGGTCATCATGGATCGATTCACCAAGCCAGGTTATTTCCTACTGACAGACTCATCTTGGGGTGCTAAGAGATTGGCTAAGTTGTAATTTCATGAGGTGGTTTGAATCCATGGGGTACCTATTTCCATTATATCTAATAAAGGTACATAGTTTACATCTCGTTTTTAGAGGAAAATGCAGAGGGAGATGGATAAAAGGGTTGCCTAGAGTACAAAATTCCTTCCTCAGAACAACGAGCAGTCTAAGAGGCTTAACCAGGTACTTCAGGATATGTTGCAAGCTTTTTCTTTTGATTTTTGAGGTATTTGGGAAAAACACTTGGAATTAGCAGAGTTTTTGTATAATGACAATTATCACTCTAACATTCATATGGCTCCATTTAAGACCTTGTATGGGAGGTATTGCAGATTGCCTATTGGTTGGTTTTGTTGTAGGGAGAGACTGCCTCAGAGTTTAGATTAGATTTTGGATACAATTTATATTGTTATAGTTATCCAGGATAGTCTCCAGGTAGTGAGAGAAGGCAGAAGTCCTATGCAGATCGTAGGTATCAACTCTTGGATTTCAGTGTTAGTGATATAGTTTTTCTACGTATGTCGTCCATGAAAGGCATTATGAGATTTGGTAGGCGGGATAAGCTTAGCCCCAATTCATTGGGTCGTATGATATCATAGAAAGAGTAAAGTTATTGCCTGTAAACTTGCCTTACC
>JBDJHY010177693.1:0-10865 GCA_039654485.1 Withania somnifera
TTTGGAGCCTTGTCAACTATATGTTTTTGCAGCAGTTACAGCTGCTAGTGCATCCATTTAGTTGTTCTTCGCGATCACGGCACTTTGTTACGTGATCGCGAAGGTCAATGTGTCCCTTATTCTTGATCATGATCACGATGGTCTTTCAATCTCACGCATCGCGATCATGATACCTGTTGATACGATTGTGACCACGTAACTCAGTGTAATCCGCATTCGTAGGCCTCACGACCTCGATTGCGATGACTAATAATTTCCATCTATGCGATTGCAACACTCTTTCATGTGATTACAATTGTCTTCGACCTGGTAGTATATAAAATGCAGTTCCTTAATTTTTCAGTCATTTTCCACATACTTTTCTCACTCTAACTCTTTCTCAAACATCCGATTCTTGTTGGGATTTGTTGTAGAAGTATAGGAGCTATTGTGGTTACATAATTTGCATTCCACTTTGATGTGGTAAGCTTCTCTCGTTGGAATTTCCTTAAAATGGTGAAATTCCACCATTGTTATCCATTAATCCAGCCCTACTATTTTCTTTCATTTTTAGCTGGTTCTGGTAGATATTTGTGCATTGAGCTGATTTTCTTCCATAGTTGACCCTCTGCCTTTCTTTCGGTATATAAAATTCACCATTCTTTAGTGTGGATTATGTAATGTTTTAAATATTAATTCAATTCTTTTTTGGGTATTTTGACGCCCTTCCCGCACTCAGATGGTTCTCAATTTTAGAGCACGGCTTCTTGGTGATGCCAGGAACCGCTTGGAGAAGTTCAGTTTTTGGTCTATCCAGTGAGTCCCACAACCCCATTTTAGGCCCGATGTTCGACCCAATTTAGAACCTTGCATAAATTATAACGTAAAATTTTCCTTTACTTGTAGATCATTATTTCGTTATTTTTGAAGCTGATTGAGATCATTTTCTACCAATCGAGCTAATCTTAAGAGTTGCGGCGCGCTATTTTTGGAAGGACAAGTAGGCTCCGTGGGGCTTACTCTGGGGATACAATTTATATAATTGTACTAAATAGCATCTGTGGGTTGGGATTCCAGGTTAAGACCATGACCTTTGTCCATTTCTCCTATTCTACGTTGCCCGTTTTCTTCTACTGGTGCTTGGTGTAATACAATGCCCATGACCTAGTATTGGCCTCGTGATGGTCGTAGGATGACTCTGGAAGTAGTAGAACACTATTTCTTGGATTGTTTAGATTTTAACCTTGGGCTGGTGTCTTGTCCTGCTAACTGTAGCTTAGTTGAGCGTGTGCAGGGCATAGCTTAGCTAAAGATGATGCTTGTGTTGTTTTATTAATATATCGTGAGAGCTGTTGAGCTCAGTCCTGAGAGTGCATTTGGGGTTGGCGCCTAGTATCGCCCCCTTTACTTACACTGTTGGTTCATTGAGGCCGTTTTTCGTATAATAAGAAATGAAATGGCTAATATTGGAACAAAATAGGATTTTCTAATAATAATAAAAGAATACTTAACTATTCTACTTGTTTTAGACTCGTTTGTGTGTCAAGCACCCGGCACGATCTTTTTTCCTTATTTTAGACCAGGTTTCATGCCCTGGTATTTGTACTATCATTGACTACTTGTGCTAGGACTTGAGTCCAACTTCTTTCGACGGTGAGTATAGCTGTTGGAACTTGTATCCAACTTCGCTCAGCAGTGAGTACAACTTTTCTATCCTTATCACGCCTGTCGATTTGGAACCTTGTTGTTACTATTATATTGAGGCGTAAGGAGCCTTGAGTTGCCGAGTTTACAACATAATGAGACCATTATATTAAGGCATTACATGCCAGGATATAAGACTCCTTGAGACTCTGTGATATTGGGCTGTGAGGTTACTGTGACGCTAGAGATATGTACGCAGTTGGCATACTATCGTGGACACTGCCTCAGGGTTACTTGCAACTGAAGAGGGGTATAGGTCAGAGTAGGGAGATATAGGGTTCATCCCTTCCATGGGTCCTACCTGCTAGTCCTAATGGTACTGGAGGAGGAGCGTGCACATGTGGCATCATTGTACAAAGTTTGTGTTTAAATTTTAATTGTGTGGGCTCTTCAGACACCCCCGAAAGAAAAAAAATTGAAAACTATCATGCAAGTAGTTTTTTCTACTAAAACCATGTGTATCACTCTTATATGTATTATAAAGTATCTTATAATATTTATCTTACAAAATTGCATGTTGAATTTCTAATTACCATCAATAATGGTTAGTGTCTTAACCTCTTAAGAAACTCTCAAGAATTAACCTGTAAATTCCTAGAAAAAAAATGAACGTCCAGGGAATAGCCCAATTAAAGTCAGTATCCAGGATGGGGTTTGTAGAATAACGGTACCAAATGATTAATAGTAATTAATAATTACTATAAATTGCATAATGAATGGAGAGTAATGGTAGGATAATTATCATTAATAACCATTGGGGGAATCTTTCCCACTAACAGTCGTGGACTATAGAATAGCGGTAGCAAAAGATTAATTGTAATTAATAATTACTATTAATTGCATAATGAAGGGAGAGTAACGATAGGATAATTACCATTAATAATAGTTAGGGGAATCTTTCCCACTAACAGTCATTGAGGGAATCTTTCCCATTAATAAGGTCACGACTGTTACAAAGAATGTGCACTAACCACTATGGAAGTTATCCCCCATTTACGGCACCCGCTAGGGTGGCTGTTACAGGAAACCGCTATAAAAGTCCCAAGAGAAGAAAGGAAAAGATACACTCACTATACTACTCAAAAATACTATTGGAATTCTCTTATCGCTAAGTACTAACTTAAGCACAGGAGAACTACCCCGGGGACACCCTGGGCGTTGTTTTGAACGCACTCACTCACATATTGTTATTGGTCGTAGCCACCAAGCATATTTACCTTTTGTTATTGTGTTTGTAATTTTTAAGACTCATTAATTAGCGTCGTCTGTGGGGAACAAAAAATTAAGTCACTCAAAATCTGCTGAAGAGAAAGTACGAACCAAGAACATGATGAACACAAGAAGAAAAACTACAGGAACTGGCCCAAGAGCTGCCGCCCCAGCACAAGGACGACCTACCCGGAGAGGTCGAGGTCAGGGACAAACACAAATACGCATCAACTACCTCGACCTGGAGAAACCCTCAAATCAGGATCCTAATGATTTTCCCCTTGAGGACACTCAGAAATTCGCCCGAGACCACCCGAAGTTGTTCCAGCACTGATACTAACAACATCGGAATACAGGCCCCAAGATCAAGTTCCACCAAACCCCAGAGAGGCTCAACAACATGAAGATCCTCCATCAGAAGAGTACAAGTCAGAGGAATCCCTTTTAAGTGATGAGCACCCACTTCTCAAAAGAAGGAATGTAGTCATACAACCGGTACAGCACGGGGACAATAACCCTGGCCAAAGTCGCAAATGATCCCGAGATTAGGTCGGGGAAGGAAGCCTCAGTGGAACTCCTCAATAGAGTTATATAAGAGATGAGCTGGACAAAATCTTAGGCCTTGATGAAATAGGGTCCATGATTACCACATTCACAGCAAGAATAATGAACACCCCTCTTCATAGGGGGTTCAGGACCCTATTGTTAAAATAGTATGACAGAAGTACAGACCCCAGTGACTTTCTATTCTATTTCAGGTTCTAGATGGCAAACCACCAGTGCAACCTAGAACACATGTACAGTCTTTACTGAGCTTCTAGCGGACCGAGCACGCATATGGTTTAACGACCTCCCTAGAAAGAGCATAAGCTCCTTCTGACAGCTGGCCGAGCTCTTTTTCGCCCACTTCTACCAGAAAAGGAAGGGGTAAAAGCTTGGCAGACCTCTTAGATGTAAAGCAAAGAGGTGATGAAACTATAAGTGCGAACTTGGAGTGCTTTATGGAGGAAAGCTTGCATACAGAAGGCAAGATGAATCCACTCTCATCTCCACCTTCCTGAGTGAGCTTCAACCCAGAGACCTCTACACCGACTTGATGAAAAACCCACCGCAAAAAGAACAAGAGCTGTTTAGGATAGTACGAAGCTTCACCATGGTAGACAAAGCTAATCAAAAGAAGAGAGAAGGAAACAGGCTAGAAGAGGCCTAGCGACAGACCCCCTGTAAGAAATTCGTTGAAGGCAGCATGACCCCCTGGCCAAAACTAGGTCGAAGATACTCGCACTCCACTATGATGTGTTGAGACCACCACAAGCACTACAGGAATCACCCCATAAGCAATCTCGTAGCTATTGGTGTCACTATCACAACCACCACGGTCATGACACGGAGGCATGCAAGGACCTTATTAAAGAAATTAAGGAGTGTGTCAGGCAAGGTATGCTAACACAATACACCTCAACCATCAATTGGCGTTCTTGCTGTTAGGGATGAGGTGGTACAGGAGGCCAATGGTACAACTCGAGGGGCCGAGGTTGAGGTCAACCCTACTGGAGGTAGGAGTCCTCGCTGAATCAGTACCCGCAATACCCTGTTCAGCAGTATTAAGGCCAGGGGGTTACACCAATCCCAACCGCATCCCGGTAGGCCAGAAATAGCGGAATGGGAATATGGGCCAAGCTCCAAAGCCTCCCCAGGACCAGCATAACCATGGGATGGGGGTGATACACGCTATTTTTGGATGGTCCTAGAAAGGGGTATCGCAAGCCTCCTTAAAAGCTTAGGCTAGAAGGATATCCACAGAAGAACCTGGAGTAAGAGGTTCAAGTCGGGGGAGGTCATCACTTTCTCAGAGAATGATGTTTTCTCGAGAGCCATGCCCCACTCCAATGCCCTAGTAATCAAGATGGTGATGGCTAATAAAGAGGTGCATCGGGTATACGTGGACAATGGGGCTGCAGTCAGCATTGTCTTCTCAGCCTATTTTGAACAGCTCGACATTGACCGAAGTAATCTTCGGCAGAGCAGTCTGCCCTACAGACGTCACACAGAGAGAGGTCGAAGGTTGTATCAGGGTACGAACTGCTGAGTTTCCTTGACCTGTGCAAAGGTTACCACCAAGTGCCGATGGATGAAGAGGACGCTGCAAAAACAACCTTCATCACAGACAGGGGCTACATACCAAAGGTTGGTAGATAAAATATTTAGCAGTAGGTCAGCAAAATAGTAGAGGTTTACATAGACGACATAGTCGTCAAAAGAAGGACTCTGAACACAGGCTTGAAAGACCTAGAAGAAATCCTGCAACTTCTCAGGAATACAGGGATGAAGTTAAACCCGACAAAATGCCATTTCGGAGTCATCTTGGGAAAATTCCTAGGATACATAGTATCCAAGAAGAGGCTAAGTATAAACACCTCAAAAATCAAGGAGGTAGCGGAGATGAGCTCTCCAAAATGCTTAAAAGATGTCCAAAAATTAAAAGGTGCCTGGCTTCACTAAGCCGGTTCTTTTCCAAATTGGCGGAGAAATAACTGCCTTTCTTTCATGTCCTAAAAAATGCCAAGAACTTCCAATGGACAGAGGAATGCCAAAGGGACTTTGAGGACCTAAAATGACATCTGGCAACACTACTGGCCCTGACCATACCTAAGCTGGGAGAAATGTTATACCTCTACCTTGTCGCCGCAAGAAAGGCAGTCAGCGCTGTCCTTGTCTTGGAAGAAGAAGGGACTCAAAAATCGGTGTACTTTGTTAGTTGAGCTCTGCACGGAGCCGAGATAAGATACTTAACTATAGAAAAATGGTGCTGGCACTAATAAAAAAAGCTTGGTGACTTTGTCCCTACTTCCAAGCACACCCCATTTGTACGCTGACTGATGTACCCCTAAAATAAATACTACTAAAGCCAGAGGCGTCTGGGAGATGATGAAGTAGGCCGTCAAACTCTAAGACCATGAAATCGACTTCCAACCCCAGAAGGTCATAAAAGGCCAAGCTTTGGCAGACTTCCTAGTAGAGATGAATCCATCCACCTCGGAATCAATTGAGCCACCTCCAGTAGAGCCTGAGGACCGGACAGAGCCCAAAGCACCTTGAAATACCTTCGTCATGTATGTAGACGGGGCCTCTAGTGAAGACACCGAAAGAGCCAGGATCCTACTTACCAGCCCTGAAGGGGTGGAGGTATCGTACGTACTATAATTTACTTTCAAAACCACAAACAACATAGCGGAATATGAAGCATTGATAGCAGGCCTTCGCTAGCGCAAAGATAAAAGTAAAATCAATTTTCATCTTCAACGACTCCCAGCTCATTGTCAATCAGGTAAAGGGTACCTACGAAACAAAAGAATCCCAGATAAAAAGTACCTGGAGATGGTGAAGGGAATGCATGAAAAATTTGCCTATTTCCAAATAGCCAAAGTCCCCCGAGGTGAAAACACCCGAGCAGACGCCCTCAGTAAGCTGGCATCCTCTAAGAAAGGTAGGGAAAATAAGGAAGTAATGATTGAAGAACTCCATCACCCGAGTATCAACAAAGTTAGTGCCTCGGTGGTAGATGAGGTAGGAAGTAATTGGATGACCTCTATCATAGCATACCTCACCTTAAGAGAGGTGCCCTCCAATCCGGCTGAAGCCAGAAGATTTTGACTAAAGGCCCCGAGGTATATCCTAAAGGATGGGGTACTTTACAAGAGATCTTTCCTACAACCCAATCTGAGGTGTGTGGGTCAAAACCAAGCCAATTACATACTACGAGAGGTCCATGAAGGTTCGTGTGGCTACTACCAAGGAGCAAGAGGTTTGGAAAAAAAGATCCTAAGATGGGGTTACTACTGGCCTACCCTGGTGCATGAGGCGCATGACTTCATTCAGAAGTGTCCGAAGTGCCAACTCCATGCACCAATCACCAGGAAGCCACAAATGGACTTGATTACGATGCAAGGTGCCTGACCCTTCACCCAGTGGGAGATTGACATTGTATGGCCTTTTTCTGAAGCTCTTGGAAGGGTAAAATTCATAGTAGTAGCAATAGACTACTTTACCAAGTAGGTAGAGGCAGAAACCTTAGCCACAATCATCGAGAAAAACATCCTAAAATTCGTATGGAGAAACGTTGTGTGACACTTTGGGGTGCACAATAAAATCATCTCAGAAAACGGGAAGCAATTCACAAATGATCCGTTCAAATCGTGGTGTGAAGAGATGAAAATCACATAACACTTCACCTCTGTTGCCCACCCTCAGGAAAAAAGTCAAGTCGAAGTAACGAATAGGACACTGCTACAAGGCTAGGCAAAGCCAAAGGGGATTGAGTGGAAAACCTACCAAACGTCCTATGGGCATACAGGACCACACCAAGGAACCCTAATGGAGAAACCCCTTTCAGCTTAACATATGGAACGGAGGCAGTAATCCCAGCTGAGATCAATCTACCAAGCCCAAGAGCACTACATTATGCCGAACTATCTAACGAAGATGAGTTGAGGCTAAACCTTGACCTACTAGTAAAAAGGGAAAACACGGCTATCTCTGAGGCGAGGTACAAATAAGCCATGGCCAAATACTACAATGATAGGGTAAAGAATACCCAGTTCAGCACAAGCCAGTATGTCATGAGATAGAATGAGGCCAGTTGAGCTGAAAAGATAGGGAAGCTAGAAGAAAATTGGGAAGTCCCTTACAGAGTAGTTGAAGCCTCTAGAGCAGAGAGCTACAAACTAGCAAGACTAGATGGTAACGAGGTACTTAGGACCTGGCATGTAAGTAATTTACGAAGGTTCTACCAATAAATGTCTTGTTATTTATGTTCCCGTCTTAATAAATACCTTTTATTATATTTTATGATTATTTCTTTATATACTTATGCGAATAAAGTATTATTAAATTGACCTCATCAAATTGAGAGCTCGGTTTGGCTAAAAATGCTGTAATTATTAAATCGACCTTGTCAAATCGAGAGCTCAGTTCGGCCAAAAATGCCATAATTATTAAATCGACCTCATCAAATCGAGAGCTCAGTTCAGCCAAAAATGCCACAACTATTGAACCGACCTCATCAAATCAAGAGCTCGGGTCAGCAAAAACATCGCAATTATTAAATCGACCTCCTCAAATCCAAAGCTCGGTTCGGCCAAAAAGCCCCAATTATTAAATCGACCTCGTCAAATTAGGAGCTCGGTTAGGCAAGAACACTGCCATCATTACTGAATCAACCTTGTAAGACTGAAAGCCCAGTTCGACAAGAATGCCATTGCTATTACTAAATCACCTCTATCAGAGGGAGCTCCGTTCGGCTAAGCGCCACAATCATCACAAAGTGAAACTCGTCTAAACTAAAGACCTGAACTAAATTGAATTACTGTGTTTATTATCATGTTAAGTGGTAACAGGAATACCTAGAGAAGGGAAAATGTGAGTTATCCCCAAAAGGAAAAAACAAAGATTGGATCGAAGGTATGTGACTCTTTTGGTTAAATTAAATTGTTTAGCATTGAAATTCTTTAGAAGTAGCTCGAAAATAAAATCGATTTCACATCTGTTCGCCAAGACTACATCACATTTAAAAGCTTGGTATCGGCAGGGATATAATAAGCTATTCAAAAAATAACAGAGTCTAAGAATAAACTCAATTGTATAGATACATTTCAAAGGTACAACACTTCAAGAAAAGAGGAAAAACCCCTATACAAAGATCTATGTCCTGTGCATACACCGCTGTGTGGCTCTGCCTTGGCCCCTCTCCTGTACAAGAACAATAGAGGAAGGCTTCGCTTGACTCGTGTTGGCATGCATGTTCCTTCAGAAATGTTTAGGCCATTTTTTCACATCCTCATACATGGTCTAGGATGTTGTCCAAAATTGCCTTATTCCTCCTAAAGGTCGACGAGGTCTCCCCTTGAGAAGCAGCCAAGCTCGTAAGAAGGGTGGTCAGCTCGGTAACCCGCTCTTCTACCTCGTCCAAGGTAAGAAGACCCCCTTCCCAGAACACAATCCTCCCATACTCTCAAATTTGATCCCGAAAGCGGTTCATCTCGGCCTCACAATATTTAATGTCCAACTTAAGCTGGGTCACCCTGGCCTTCCAAAATTCCATCGACCTCTATGTATTGCTTGCCAAAGTGAAAACATTGCCTCGGAGAACCTCTACTTTCTGTGTTAACTCCTCATTCTCCTCCTGAGGTAATCCCTCTCATCGCGACACTCTCTCATTTTTCTCATCAAGCCTTCAAACTCTGCTTTCTGGGACAGGCGAGACCTGAAGTATCGGATGAACTCGTCCTTAAGCTGCAGCTCTCTGTCCCTTTTTTGGACAAGACGCTTAAGGAAAAAGTTCTCCCTCTCCATTTATTCACGGGTTTAAGGGATGAGTCTCTGAGAGAACATAATAGAAGAATATGAGAACAAACAAAAGGCATGAGGAAAGCAAAACATTATTTTTCCATTAATGAGGGCTTAGAAGCCCGAAATACTTACAAAGCTAAAGTAACTAAAGAAAGTATGAATATTACAAAATCCTAAAAGAGCTACACATTATCTCTGCTCTGGGGGACAACCAAGACAGGCTCTATCTCCATGGCCGGCTCGACTGATGGGGTAGCTGTAGCGGCTTTGGTAGTCACCTCGGCAGAGGGCACAGTAGCCAAGCTTGGGGGACCAGCAGAGGCCAGTACGGCCACTTCGACATCCAAAAACTCAGTGATGTCCGGGTCGGCATCCTCATCGCAAGCCCTTAACTCCTCTACTGCCAAAGGAGAAGAGCGCTGGGCAATTTAGCGGATCAACGGTAGCTCAGGAAGACTGAGAATAGATTGGATTAGATCCTCTATCACCCGAGACTCGGCACTGGCATCGTAGTAGAACCAGTTACTCCGGACTGGGATATCTGGATAGGCCTAAGCAACCTCATCCAGTGCCACCGCCCTGGTAGTGGTAACCAGCGACTCGCTCTTCACGGAGATGTACTTTATGATGGCGGTGGTCTTGGTGATCTTCTCGAAGAGAACCTCGGCAAACTCTCCTTGCCGGTCTATGAAGGTCGCCTTCAAGTAACGCAGCTCTGCTTCAGCCCCCATTGTTTTTCTTCGGCCAGTTTGGCCCTCTCCTCGGCAGCCTTTATTTTCAGCTCATCCGCCTTCAGTTTCTCTCTTCCTATGTCCTCGGAGGCCTTCAAATGGGTTTCTAGGTCTACCCGTTGCGCCCTCTCGCGGTGGGATTCCTACATTGCGTTGTCCACCAAGGCAGACGCTGTCTTAAAAAAAGCCTGCAACAAAACGGCAAGTTAGTTGGAAACTAAGGGCTAAAGGATTGAAGGTTCAAAATACAAAGAGGAAAAAGAAGCCTCACCTTGTTGAGGTCGACCAGAGATACCCCCGCAGCAGGGACCACCTGAGAAACCCTAGGCCTCTTTGACCTAAGTGCAAGAAGTGGGCTCTCTCCCTGATTTCCACTGGACTGCTCCGCGAGATCGATGACTTCAGTTGAGCGAGCCGGTAAAGGATCAACGACTGCCCTAGCCAATCCGAGCCCCAGGATATGCTCAGTTGAAAGGCTGGAACTCCCCCTTCTTCGGTGGGACGAGGCTTACACGCACCACTGCAACACAGAAAACACAAGAGTCAACTCAGAAAATTTACTAAAAGCACCTCAGTAAAGACAGACTTCTAAACTACCTGGGTCCCCTTTCGGTAGGACCTCCTCGTACGGCACCACCTCGCCACTGGGGTTAAGAGCACTAATGCAGGCTCGAAACAGGTTGGCGTCGGTGAAGCGGAAACTGTGAGGAGGCATCCGGTCAATGCGGGCAAGGTCTAGGGGAGGGACGCTGTAAGGCGTCTCATGCCTAATTCTACCAAAATTCCAATCTAGCATCAATTGGCGCCCATTAGCTTAAAAAAATTCCCTTTCCAATCGGATACCTTGGAAGGAAGAACGACCCTAAAACTATGGAGTGTGCTAAAAAAGTACCA
>JBDJHY010177702.1:0-12167 GCA_039654485.1 Withania somnifera
GACCTATTCGTAATAATTTGAGTTTATTCATTCTGTCTTTCTTTATGAATTTTTAGAATCTATGGATAAAATAAATATGATAAAAACCAATATGAATATTATAAAGACAATAAAAAAAGATATAAAGTAACTGAGTCATCATAGTATTTTTAACTCATCCGAAAGAAAGGATGGCAATTTGATTATTTACCCATCTGATCTGAGTCTGGTAAATTCTTTTTTTTCTTTCTTCAATAATAAGGAGGGGCGTCAATTTTCATGTAGAGTCGTATGCACAAAAGATGTCTGTACTATTGTTCAATCCTATCTTTTTTCTTTTCTTTATCTTTCTTTTCTCTTTGCTTTATCATGCGAGATAAGGGAGGCTTTTATTTTATTATATCATTAGGGTAATGATGTATAAACCTTCTAGTGGTTTTTACATGGCACATGTAGGCAAATTTATCTTGGAAGTAGAAGAAATGCTAAAACTGTGTGAAACCCTCACAAGGGTTTATGTACAAAGAACGGGCAACCCCTTATGGGTTGTATTCGAAGATCTAGAAAGATATATTTTTATATAGCAACAGAAGCCCAAGATTAGTGAATCGTTGATCTTGTAGAAGTTCAATGAAAATAACATGGATTTCGTGAAAATTTATGATTTTAGATTTTATCTTCAAATTGAATATTCTATTAAATAGAAGTAATTCATCATCATTTGGTTGGGATCAATCTAAACCAACCCATCATATTATGTATACGATTCAATATGCCAACTATTAAACAACTTATTAGAAATATAAGACATCCAATCAGAAATTTCATGAAATCCCCCGCTCTTCGGGGTGCCCTCAGCGTCGAAGAACATGTACTAGGGTGTATGTGCAATTCTTTTAGATTGTGAGCTGGCACAAACAAGAAAAAAACTATCTTTTATAGTATCAATGATCAGTACCAGTGAATGGGATAGAGATTGCAAAAAGAGAGATTTTCATCACTCGAATAAGTGCAGTAATTCACCAAAGGGGAGTATCTTATAGTTAGAATAAAAGGGAAGTATTACCCTATAGTTATTAATACACGATTTGTACAAGAGACAGATGTTTCTTAACTATAAAATACTTGCACAAATAGCTATATCAAATACGAATTCTCTCTCTTGTCGATGCTATAGAATCCGCAGAGGAGTTTGCTTCTTTATAAATATGGTTCACACCTATACCAGAGTAAACCCCACTAGAAATTTCGTTAGGAAAAGGTTGCGTGGAAGAGAATACCACATTATCACTGCAAGTTCTTGAGAATGAGTTTGCGTTCTTCTTGTTACAGTAAGTACTGCACTTGAGTTATCTTTTTTAGCAATAGAAGTTATTAGTGTAATATCCTTTGATATTCTTGGGAAAGTATCTGTAGAATATATTGATGCAATAAGCGGTGCATGTGTTCTCAAAAGCACTCTTGGGAGAGAGTGGCTTTTCCCTGGACTTTAGATCGTCTTGTGACCATTACTTTGATTTATGGGATTTATGTCGCATGTAAGTCGTAAAGGTGTAAAGGAGTTCTTTCCTAAAGGAGTCTCTAAGGCTTCTCTAACCCTCCGAAGACATGATCAATAGGGCGCTAATCTAATGCAGTGAAGGAGGCTTACAACAATGATATCCTGACTTAGATGATTTATCCTTCCCTCAACCTCTCCAAAAAAAGAATCTATTCATTGTTATAATTCATTTCTATTCTCTCTTCTTACACTATTTTCAAATGTCATTAGGAAGTATGAAAAAATGACATTCTCTTTCATGGAAGAATTCTCTATTTTCTCTTTCTAATCTTGAGAAAGAAAATGATAGTTGTAATAGTAATAAATAAGAAAAAAAATGTTAGTTGTAAGTAATAAATGGCTCTTATGGTGTGATTTGGAAGAAAGGTTTATCTGAAGAGGAAAGGAATAAGAATTTATTCCTATAATTTATCCTAAAAAATCTAGTAACAAGAAGATTTAATCGAAAATATCAATTCTAGTGGAAAATAAAATTCAAAAAAGGTTGTATTGACTAGTGTGAACTTACAGATTGAGCTACAAATGACACTTTTGTTGGGAAAAAGCAAGCGACTAATCAGATCAATCAAGTTAATCAAGACTATGTTGTACAGTGATAATTGGCTAAGGGGACTTCCATCATGTAACTGGGTACAAATAAGAAAATTAAAGATGAGTAGGTAGGGGCTTAGGATAATTCCAGTGGGGTACATAAATAAGGACATATCACATGGTTTTGTACTAGTCAGTTTTGAGCTGTCGAGTGATGATTGGCTGAACTTGCTTTTGCAGCTCGTGATTGGAGTACTCTCTAATGGATTCTCTCTATTAATGTGAGGGGCCCCTTTCCTTTTATAAGGGATGATATTGTATCTGGGTATAAATAAGCCTGTGAAAGATGAGTAGGCAAGTACACGAGTTGTATCGGTCAGCTTTGAGGTGTCGAGCGACAATTGCTCCATCTATTAAGAAAGGACGCGGGAGGCCTATCTCATATAAAGGGGTACTCTCTTCTATGATGTGAGCTATATTATTGTGTCCTATTCCTTAAGGAGTGATCCAGGTTTAAGCCACGTAGAGATACCCTCCAAAAGAAAAGGGGCCTTTCGTAGTCAAATGCGTACGAGAAAAGGACAACTATTCAGCGAACTAAAATCTAGTGGATGGGGTTCCATATTCATGGAAAACTGGGTTTAAACCATGTTATAGAATCAAGAAAACCTATCTTACTAATAATAAGAAAGGGTTAAGGGCCTCCAATGCCTATAACTAAAAGATTTTTTCCTTTTTAGCAAAGCAAAGGGATATATAGATCCAGCTACCACTGAAAGACTTTCACAAATTTTAAATGTTGAAATTGCAAAGAAAGAACGATGGAAAACCTTGCACACTTTTTTAGAACACGTGTCAGCTGTTTTTCTGAAGCTGGTGGACCAAGACATTCAATAACTCTTAAACCAAATTCAAACTTTAGAAGAAGAGGAGGGGACCCTCATCTGAGAATGAGAGAACCTTATTATTAGAATGTCCTTCCGTATCCACGGTGAAAACAAATAATAGTCAGTTGAGTCTTTTGTAGTGTTTGTAGATGTTTTGTAGTGTATTTATTCTTTTTCTTTGTTTGGTGGAGATCTACTCCTATCCGTTGTATCTTTGTTGTGTTTGCATAAATTACTAGTAGTCTTCAATGCTTCCATTTTTCACTTTATACTGTTATGTTTAGTTATGTGGATTGTCTATGTTCAGGCACCCACTGAAAAACGTATGAAAATGGCAGGGAAAGAAAATGCACGAACTTATTGGGGGATTTCTCTGATAAGAATCTTATTTTCTTAAGTATACGCCTGATCGGCGAGTTCAGTCACACCTATAGGTCCACTACTTCAAAGGCATCACCTCACTTAGATTGCCGGGGTTGGAGCTTATTCAACCTCTAGCCATGACGCTCCTCCCTTACCTTGGGCTTCTGTTGGTTTCCTTTTCTAGAAAATCGGATCTTTGGATTTACCGTCTTACTATTCGGAGAATGGAGGTGATCTCTCTCTATCTTCAGTCAGTCATTTCTACCGGCTCCGGTGCTATGCACCTTTAGGAAAGAAAGCAAGTCTCATCAATTTTCATGTCCCGAGTCATGTCCTCGGTAAGCTGTAATAGCTTCATGTCACGTCTAATTACCTCCTACCAATTTTGTGAATGTTCATAAGATTCACCTAATTTTGCATCGGATCAGCACCGTATAGTCCCACATTAGGGGTAGAGTGCTTCCTAACAAAGAAGACTTCGTACCCAAGAGGATTCGAACTCGAGAACTCTTAGTTAAGTAAGAAAGAGTACCAACCACTCCTCCACAATATTTGTTGGTAAGGATAAACCTATTTAAGTAAAAACATTTGCTAATTTTTCATTAGTATAATCATCAAAATTTTATGCTAGTTATAGTACCTCTAAGAGCTTTCCTAACTTTTTCAACAAAGAGTGTTGGCAGTGCTTCTATAAACTTAGACTTCTAGTGTGAATTATTACATTCTAGTAATTTAATGACTCTAGATTAAAAAAAAAAAAACCATTTTTATACCATTTAAAGGATGTAAGAGTCTTATACTAGCAAAAAGGCTTCCAAAGTTAGCAAGAATTTATTAAATCCAAAAATTCTAATGTTTATAAAGATTGTAAAGTTAATAAAAAAAATTAAGAATCTTAATATTAACGAGGAATTGAAAGACTCTTTAAGAAAAATTTTAATAAATTTCTCCCCAGAAAATCCAAGTCCTGATCAGAGTGATGATAAAAGCTCTTATACCAATGAGGATTTGGGATTTCTTACCAAATATGAACAAGATCACTATAATAACACCATAGGAAAAATTTACAAAAAAATAATCCTTTCCATGATTGTTTATTATGAGTCCAAAATAGACCTAAATGCCTCTTTACGGCTTAATTAAGCACTACAACAGGACTTCTAGCATAGCCTGATCCCTCAGTCTAGGTTATCTTTTCCCTACCTTACTATTATTGACTAATGCCAATTTCATTAAGAAATTAGCACCATGTTATAAGTACTCTAGTGTGTCATAGTTCAACACCAATTATTTTAGCCTATCATTTAGGTTAAATGACAATAGAAAATTTTGAGAAAATAAATTTTGAAAAATTAAAATACCTTGACCACTGATTGTGCTCACTCCAAATAAGATAATAAACTTCTTCAAACTTGATTTATTAGACTATTTTAAGAGAGAGAGAGATTCTTTTATAATGGATCGTTGACGCTATGTGATAAAATAATTTAAAAAAGAGACTTAGATATAAAATGGACATAAAGATAGAATAAAAAGTAGAGTAGACATAAAGATAGTAGACATCTATTTAATATCATTTATAAAGGTCATTATTTGTCAAGTATTTTTTAAAATTTTAAATAATTAAATTTTATTTAAATTTTTAATATAATCATATAATTACATTTGTGCAACCAAATAATAAACTAGTAATTATATTGTAACTAACAAAGAGGTCATTATAGTTACCGGGTTGTGTAATTACTAGGCTAGTAATTAATGTCTTAGTAACTGCACCAAATTCAATTACTAGGTTACTTTTCAAATAGACCGTAATGATTCTAAATTAATTTGATAATTGGACAAGTAATTTAGGAAAAATATTTGTAGTAAGGAGAATAATTGATAGATTTTCTTATATACAATAAAGTATTTGGTTTGCAATAAATACAACCATCTTTTTTACCATAAAAAATAGCCCAAAATTATACTAGCACTAGAAAAATTACAACAAAAATGGTCATATTAATACGTAATGTGTCGATGTTGTTAATAATTATGTAATATATATATTTAATATATTGATATTATATAAATGATGTATGAACGTGTAACAATATTGTGTAAATGTATATATGATGTATCAATAAATGAAGTATAACCACACACGCATGCACTAAAAACAGTAAATAACTTTTTTAAAATGTTTGAAAAAGTAGAAAAATAGAGAAATTGACTATTTTTTACCCAATAAGAAGTATTGTATCTCTTTATTATTTTTTGCTAATTTATAGGTTTTTATTAGCTTTTCGAATTAGTATAGAAAATCAAACGTGTTGATACATCTCAATTTTTTTGGGGACCAGAGGATTATAAAGTTTTAGTTATTGAAGTTGAATGCAAATTTTCATGTTCTAGAAAGTAATACATTTCTATTTCTTAATTGTTTTCTGATAATCTTTTTGTGTAAGAATATCAAATTTTATGAAATGAAAAAAATTACAACAAATCAAAAACAGGTGCAGACAGTAGAAGCAATCAACAAAAAGTATCTTTGACTACTTTCTTGGAACCTGAGATTGACGTGCTAAGATTGGGGACAATATTTCTAATCCTACTAAAAAATATAAGCATACAACTCCTTCCGACTCCATTTGTAGCCTTGCGTGTAGTATAAAAAAAATGTCTGCCATTTGAAAACACTATTCTAAATATCTTGATGAAATAACCGTAGTTCAAAATGCAAAAACTATATTAAAATCTTTGCTTCTAAAATACGAGCAGGACTTCAACACTATTGAAACATCTGAAAGAGGTTTTCCTTAACCTCTCTCTTATAATCACTGAAATAAAATCAAACAAGACTCGGGTAATATGAAAGAGGAGAACAAGCATATAGTAGATGTACTTTAGAAAAGATTATGATTAACGTTAATGAAATAAAGAAGCGGTCATTATTGACATATTAAAGTTACTGATGAAGAAGGTGTAACACCCCCCATATGTCCCAACAAAAACATGCTCAGTCTAGAAAATTTATCACGTTTCGAGCCTACACCTGAGTATGTCAAGGCATCTGAAACCACTAGGTAGCTCAGAAATGCCCTCAAGTCTTGCATTTGTCCACTCACACATACACTCAACAGAAGCAATAAAGTATAAACTCAATTACGGGCATCTCATATGAACCAAATGGATATAAGTACTGAAAAGAATATTGAATTTATAATACAATACTAAAATTCCATCTGAAAGTCACTATCAAGCTGAATAAACAAGTTTCTAGGACAAGTACCTATATAACTTTAAATAAGGTCTAAAGCACTACTAAATAAAAAGGCAACTCTAAAGAAAATCTGACCCTCGAACCATGAGAACTTATCAAGCTAAACTGGACTGCAGGATCTGGTCAACCGTGTGCGCAAGGATGGCTAAGCAAATCTGTAATCATTAACAATGCACACATAAAATATACATTAGTACCTGAAATGTACTGGTATGCAGGAATACAACATGACATGTTATATAAAATCAAGTTAAACTAAGGACATGAAAGTAAACTGTGTAATAAGTGAACTAGTTTGATCCTGAGTTACTACCTCAATAAGCAATTATATGCAAGACTGATAATTTTAATTAAAACTTCAACGTCCAAGAGTTTAAATAAAAACCAAGTAAATTTCTCAAGAATTATTTTAACATTACAATTTAATATATAATTAAAACTTTCTCAATATTGACTGATAGTTGAAGACAATGTGAGTTTACGGACATTAAACTATATGAGCAGATATAGGGTCTAACCTGCATCCCGGCTAATAGGTGTACTATATCCTGCCAAAAGTATAGGACCTTATCATCTATCTAGTAGATCCACTAAGACTTACATCATTCCTAATTAGGTCATAATATCCCATGGTGGCACGTGGTTTATGGGATTGGGGTTCTCGTACCTAAATCCACTTGGTTCAAATACTACTCCCAAAATTAAAACTATCATATCTGATCCTGACATTGACCAGTGAAAAATATTTCAATTACCTATTGACCAAGTAAAAATTTTGTCTTAGCCTCTTTGGGAAAAATAGTTGTCTAATTGATATTATCTCGTTCTTTCATAATTGAATTCATTCTTCTTGAACTATAATTCAGGTGACTGTAACATCTCTTGAAAACCCTAATTATGAACTAGGCTTAAATCATTGTAAAGACATAATATCAAATAGTTTTGATGAAAATCTTCCCAACACTGTAAACAAGATTAGACCCTATAAAGACTGACAAAACTATGAACACTGATCATCATACCAAGTTTTATTTAGAGAGTGATAAGCATGGCATGTAAACTTTACTCAATAGGTTACTAACATGAGACTTGACTTTAACTATCAAGGACATACAAGTTTTATGAAATATCATGTTAAGACTATGCAAAATCAACAACAACCATCAAGGAATATGCTAAAAAGAATAATCTCATCATAGCATAAAAATTAGGTATTTGTCTCAAGATCTACAACTTTTTAAATCAACTAAAATTAGAAGATTTGTACACAAGGGTGGAAGTCAACTTTTGTTGAATGTCCTACATACCTGAATTGAAGTCCTTTGACCAATTTAACTGATGGAATTTTGAACGTTGGCATCAAACCTTAGGCCTGAGAAAGCTGAAGAAAGTGGTCTTCTTTCTATGTCTGATATAATGGTAGGAAATAATAGGTTTTGGGTACTTATAACTCCTAAGGAAGATAAAACAACATACCTTTAATCTAAAAGGCTGGAAAAATTACTTGAATATTCTTGGAAAAACTAAGCTGAAATGTGTCGCAGGCACTTCACAGGTGGACCTATAACTCGTGAAGTAAAAGTCATAACTCATAACTCGAGTCATAGTACTAGGTCTGGCTATTGAAATTTAACTAACACCATACGAATCCATACCATGAGTCGTGGTTTCCACTTTGATGGGTTTCAGGACTTGGATAGCATGAGTCAACAATACAACTCGTGGTTTTCATTTCATGAGTCATGGTACGACTCTTGGGAACTGAGTTTATTTTTTTAATCTTTTTCAGGTTTTCCATGAGTTGATAGTATGACTCGTCAAGTGAGTTTCATAAGTAGTGACTCAACTCGTGTTGACCTGGGACTGCATTTTTTATTTTTTTTAGTTAAGTTCTTGTTTTATAATTTCAAGTCAAGTATGGGGTATTACAATATCTCCCCCTTATATCATTCATTCTTAAATGAAGGTTAAAGTTGCGACTGAAGTGAATTTGACTAGTGAAATTTACTGACTGAGTACTGAACTGATCATGAAAAAAGTACTAATTGATCTGATAATTTTTAACTAATAATAAGTGAGATACCAACTGAGGTGAACTAACTATCATGAACTAGACAAATATAGCATGGATGCACATAATGGGACTCATTCACTTTAACATGCAACATGAAACTGAGAAGGAAGAATAGTTGAATATAAAAAATAATCACCTCAGAGATACTGGGAGGAAACAAGTGTTAGTTTCTAGTCAGTATGTCTAATTTTCTTCCCATATAGATCCCTCAAATGACTGGTTTTGCCATAGAACTTTGACTAACACAACTTATTTATCTCTAAGCCTGTGAAGCTGATGATCTAGGATCTAGACTAGGAACTCTTCATAGGTCAAGTTGTCTCGAATATTGATGTTATCAACTGGTACTACCAAAGATGGATCTCCTATGCATTTCCTCAATAAATATATGTGGAAGACCGGGTGTACTGTTGCTAAATCAGCTAGAAGGTCTAGCTCATAGGCAATACTATTGACCCTCCCCACAACCTAATATAGGATAATATTGCAAGGACTAAGCTTTATTTTTCTATAAAACCTCATGACTCTTTCATTAGAGACACCTTTAGGAAAACCCAATCATTAATATCAAACTAAAATCCCTCATCCTCATATATAGATAGGACTTATGTCTGCTCTTAGATATCTTCAGTCTTTCTATGATGATATGAACTTTCTGAGTTGCTTCATGAACGAACTCTGGTCCTATCTTAGCTGCCTCACCAACCTCAAACTAACTAATAAGAAATCTATACTTTATCATGTACAAAGAATCAAATAGGGAGATCTGAATATTGGAGTGATAGTTGTTGTATGAAAACTATATCAAAGGCAAGTGATCATACCAAATGCCTTTAAAATCAATTTTTCATGCTCTCAGCATAACCTCTAGTATCTGAATGTCCACTCTACTTGAACATATCTCTACGGGTGGAAAGTTTTACTAAGGTGGACTTGGGTACCAAGACCCTTGTGAAAAAATCTTCAAAATCAAGAGGTAAATTGTGTAACTTGGTATAAAATAATAAACAAAGGAACCCTATGGATCTTAATAATTTGATCAATATAGATCCTCTATTAAATAACTGGTCTAAACTGACACGAAGTAAGATGACTTGGTCATTTTTCTACTATTATCCATATCGAATTATATTGTCTTTTGGTATGAGGTACACTGGTGACAAAGTCCATATTGATCATCTCTTACTTCCATGCTAAAAACTCAAAGTTCTGCAACTCTCCTGATATACTCTGATTCTCATCCTTAACCCGCTGACAATTAGGACACTTAGGCACAAACTCGACTATGTCCCTTTTCATCGTATTCCATTAATAGACCTCTCTCTCAGATCTTTACATCTTAGAAGCACTAGGATGAATGGAACACCTGAAACTATGATCCTTAGAGAATATTTTCTACCTCAACCCATCTATATTTGTAGCACAGAGGTGGCCCTGATATCGAAGCATATATCTCCCACTTAGTAGAAAAGATGCACCTTCTGTTTTTGAACGTACAACTAGATCACTATCTTTATTCACTTTCACCTCAAAAACTAAAGATGATTTAGACGTTATTTTAGACCAACATACCCTCATCATCAGCACCAGCCGACCTAACTCCCAAATGTACAAGACCATACACCTCTCTATATAACTTCCTCTTACCCTCATCAATATGGGTCGCACTACCTATAGACAATACTAAAGGTATCAACCACTATATTGGCCTTTCCCGAATGATATATCACACTCATATCATAATTCTTTAGCAACTATAAGCACCTCTTCTGATGATGATCTAGATGTTTCTTGCTAAACACATACTATAAGCTCTTGTGGTCAGTATACACATCCACATGCACACCATAAATATAATGCCTCTAAATTCTTAAGGCAAAGACAATAGAAATCAGCTCAAGATAATCACTTGAATAATTATTCTCATGAACCTTAAGTTGTATGGAGTCATAACATACAACCTTACTATTCTACATCATGACACACCCAAGTCCAATAAAGAAAGCATCAGAATAACCATAAACCCTCTATGCCCTCTGAAAAGACATTGGAGCTGAAAGTCAACTTAGTTTTCAACTCCTGAAAATTTTTCTCACACTGATTAGACCATTCAAATTTAACCTTTTTCTGAGTCAACCTAGTTAAGGTAAAAAAACTATGGATGAGAAACTTGAACAAATCAATGATAGTGACTAGCCAAACTTAGAAAGGTATGGTTATCTAATAGAGAAGTGGGCCTAGGCCAATTTCTACCTGCATTTATTTTATGCAAATCTACTCGGATGTCCTCATTAGAAACAACATGACCCAATAAAGCAAAATTCACACTTAGAGAATTTAACATAAAGTTGACGGTCTCTAAAATTCTAAAGGACAACTCTAAGATGGATTGCATGCTCTTCTTCTCTTTTATAGTAAACTAGAATATCATCAATGAAGACTATCATGAACAGGTCCAAGTACTGCTTGAACACCATGTTCATAAGGTCCATGAAGGTTGGAACATTAGTGAAACCAAAGACATGACCACTAAATCAAAGTATCCGTAATGATTTCTGAAAGTTGTCTTATGAATATCATTCCTAACCATGAGCTGATGGTAACCCAACCTGAGATAAATTTTGGAAAAGTGACCAGCACCCTAAAGATGATCGAATAAATCATAAATCCTAGGTACAGGATATTTATTCTTAATTGTAAGTCGGTTTAGCTGACCGTAATCTATGCACATTATAGGGAAACCATCTTTCTTCTCTACGAATAAGACTCAGGTGCCCTAAGGAGACACACTAATCCTAATGAACTACTTATCTAGAAGGTATGCTAGATGATCTTTAACTATCCAGATTCAATATGATCCATTGTATATGGTGGAATAGAAATTGGATGAGTACATGGAATGATGTATATTTTGAAATCTATTTCCCTATACTAAGGAAGTTTGGGTTGATCCTCTAGAAAGACATTTTGAAATTGTTTAGAAATAGGAACTTACTGAAGACTGGTGGTCTCAAACTCAGAGTCCTTAACCCAGACTAAGTGGTAGATACATCCCCTTGAGATCATCTTTTGAGATTTAAAGTAAAAAATAAAATAACCTTTAGGAATAGCTGCACTACCCTCCCTCTTAAGGACCGGCTCATCAAGAAGTTGAGAACATACAACTCTAGTCCTACACTCAACCACGGATAGTATGAATGAAGTTAATCCATGACAAGGATGGCATCAAGATCTACCATGTCTAACTATATGAGATCAATTGGAATAACTTAGGTAAGTACTGACATCGAAAAATGTAGTAAACTTTTTTATCTATGATAGAATCAACAACTAGCGTTGAGACAAATGAAGAATAAGAAAGACTCTCAAGACTGACTCTAAATTGATTGTCTATAAAAGGATACATAAAAAAAAGTTATATTCGGGTTCTAACAATGCTTAAACATCAATAGAATGGACACATGACATACCCGTGGCCATATCTAGAGTCTGCTTTTGATCCTATTA
>JBDJHY010177729.1:0-12167 GCA_039654485.1 Withania somnifera
AGTACAGGTCATCGTCCGTGATTCAGATCGCTGATTGTGTGCTTACCTTTTGTTTAGAGCTATAGGGTGAGCTTGGCATGCAGCTTACTTCTATAGTACTTCTGCTTTATATTTTTGTTCTTCTCCATTATATACTCGGAGACAGATGAATGTTGTATATTGTCACTTTTGTCGTTCTATCTTTAGTGGTTCTTATGACATTGACATCAGGTTTTGGGAACTTGTATTACATCTTATTGTTTTTCCGTATATACTGTTGTAGTCCTTCGCTTCGGCTATGGACTATAAGGTTTGGTTCTCCTACTAGGTGGATAGTAGGTGCCATCATGACTCCGAGAAGTCGGGTCGTGACACTTATTGGCATAGTATATAAAATAAAAAATCATTTCTTTGCTCTACCTTGATATTGCACCAACTTTTGAATAACTAGAATCACACATAAGCTCAAATGGAAGCACCCAATTAGGAGCAACAAGAATAGGTGCCTCAGTTAGGTTCTTCTTAAATTCTTCAAAGGCTTTGAGACATTTTTTCATAAGTTAATTATTAAATTGATTCTCTAATACACATAGGCATGTATATCTTTAAATGGTCTTTTATGAACCTCTGATAGAATCCAGCATGCCTAAGGAAACTGCACGCACTCTCACAGATATTTGTGGAGGAAAATTCTTAATAACTTCTACCTTAGCTCTATAATGCTCTCATACACATCATGGAGCCTTGTGTCAATGTACAATACTTTCTTGAAAAAGAAGTGAAACTTCTCCAAATTAAGTACAAGGTTGGTCTCTTTACACCTACTAAAGATCTTGTCCAAGTTTCACAAACAAGTACCAAAGGTGTCATCAAACACAACAAAATCTTCCATTGTCACTTCAAAAAAAAAAAAATATTTCACGTATCATTAAATATATCCATCATACACCTTTTGAATATGGTCGACACATTACACAAACCAAATTACATATACTTGAAAGTATAAGTCCAATATGGTCAAGTGAAAGTGGATTTTTCCTAATATTCAAGTGTTGCAACAATTTACTCGTAACCTGAGTATCCATATAAGAAGAAAAAATACTCATGTCTTGCAAGCTTTTCAATCATCTAATAAATGTATGGGATGGGATAAAGATCTTGCTTGCATCATGTACTTATTGAGCTTTCTTATGTCCATGAAAATATGCCTCTACCACTATATGAGTAGGAATTAGCTCATCATTATCGTTAATGAACAACTTCATTCCCTTTTTCTTTGAGAAATATTTGTTGTTTGAGATGGGATATAAAATTCATGCATCTAACCACTTGATCACTTCTATGTGAACCACTCCATTGATTAATGGATTAATTTCTGTTGGTGTTGCATACATGGCTTGTAAAGGCTGGTTTACTCCATGTATATCTAAGATCTGCCACCTAATAACCTTCATCCTTCATTTGAGTACTGGTAAAATTGCACTACCTTGAACTTCAGATAATTTAGAGAGAATAATTGGAAGTGTTAAATTATTCACCAAGAAAACATACCTGAAATGAGAGGGAAGAGTCTTCAACTCTAACTATGGAGCTTTTTTAATGGATGGATTAGGAAAAGACCCAAGAGGTTTATTCAATGTCTCAAAATCACTCATGTGTATGAATATACTTAAACATCATGTACTTGACCATCTATAGTGTTGCAAAATCCCCCAAGAAATCATAAGCCATTAAAGCTCATTCAAGTCGGTCTCTAATAGTAATAAGTGGAAGCTCAACGTCAACATTAATAATACTTATCGAAGAAAACTATTTATAAATAGAATTCAACTTCATTTCTTTATACACATCAAAAACATTGACCTTGTTATATGTGCTAATAGTTAACATCCATGTAGCTAAATTAATAAATGCAAGCCCGGTTGCTAAGAAAGGACTTTAAAAAATAAATAGGACTTCTGATTCTAGCTTAAAATATAATATTAACAAGTCCATTAAGAAGATGATAGAGCCCACTTTGACCAACATATCCTCATCTATGCTATCAAGTTGAGCAAAAGAGAGGTCAACCAACTATAAAATCATTATAGTGGACCTGGGACTAACCAACCCATCTTCTTGAACATGGTCGTAGCCATCAATTGATATTTTACCCAACATCACATACATATCAGGAAGTAATAGACTTCCCAATAGTTAGTTGAATAATGAATCTCCTCAGATCCTTTAGTATAGTACGCAATTGATTCTAAATTCTAGATAGACTCCTTAGTAAGTGGCACTGTAGCATACTTAGTCCACCTACTTTTGTTTTCCCTCAATATCCTTAATATATTTGGACTACCTTGGGCTCCCTTATAAAAATCAATAAGAGGAATATTAATATACACCTCCTTTAAAAGAATAATAAATTTATTGAAGAAAGCTTTCTCCTTTTTCTTCAACTTCTATAAAAAGAGAGGCACTGACTACATACTAGCAACTACTTTGTCAACCATTGAGTCTTTCTCAAGTGTGACTTATCCAACACTTTAAACTATAGATTTGTAAGCCAACTTATTTGGCTCCAAATCTTCTAATTGTCTACCAGTCCAGGTAGAAATAACATTGACCTTCTTTGTGTGTGGATTAGTGTATCTAGGTAGGCCTCTTTGAGGCCTTGTAGTTTACCTCCAGCTAATTGGATCATCTTCTTCTCACAATTTTGAGTGGATAATTTTTCATTATTTATATCCACACCATCTCCATTTGCTCAATCATTAGCTTCTTAATGATAGCTTCAATATTATTGTTTTTAAAACCAAGTACCATTTTGATTTCCTTAGGCCTATTTATTGATAAATTGCCTATTCCCTTCAATTTTATGTTAATTCTGATACCCCTCCCCCCAAATAAAATTTAGGATGATTCTTCCAACTAAGGTTGTAGGTGTTCCCGTAATTCCTCATAGCACCACCTCTCTGTATGTTCCTTACTAAATTATCTTACTCTAGATTAGCACCACAGAGCTCAGATATATCTTCATCACTACCATATATCTCACGCCACGAAGAAGTCTATTGTACCACATTTGGGTAAAAGGCCAAAATAAAAATTTCCAAAACAATTATTTGTCTAAATTTTGAATGAGCTTATTTGTGCAGTAAGAGTAGTAAATGCATCCATCTCTATCACTCCAGCAAAACTTTCTTCATCACACCTTGAACTATCACTATTCCACTTAGTATTCCCTATGAAATATGATTGAACAACCTATAGATGTTATCATAATTCTTCTCTATGGCTTGTCCAGCTTGTAGTAAAGACTAGAAATATTTTGGTATTAGTCCAAAGACACTAAACAAATGTATGAACAAGCACCTCATTAGTCTGGTGGTGATGTGGACAGTCTCTCAACATTGAATTGATCAACTCCTATACTTGATATATATTTAATATTCTTTGAATGAAGCTCAATATCACTTATTAGCATTGATATGTTTCTAGATTGAAAGAATATAATCAAGAACCTTGACAAAGATCATTTCAAATAGTGAAGGAATTTTGTGGCTTTACTTTCAACAACCTCTTAGCTTCACCCAACAAAGAGAAAGGTAACAATTTAATTCCCAAACAACTAGAAAATAACCCACCAGGAATATATGTATCACTGGTCTCTAAGAAGTTCTAGATATGCTATTTATGGCTTTATGAGAAAGATCAGTGAACTGTCCACTAGTGTACAATAAATGCACTATATTCTTCTTGAGTTCAAATTTGCTTCTGATCTACGATTTGTAGACTCTAGAGGTAATATTGGTTATAAGTAGGATTTCCACTTCACAAATAATCTTGAATACCATTTGAATCAGAGCAAAGTTTTCATGCTGATCTAGCTAAACTTGAACAATAAGGTATAGAAGTGAAACCTCTCTTATTCGACCTATGGTTTTACCAACTTGTTAATTATTTGCTCTATTGTTTGGCTGTGAAATACACCTTTTCTAGTTTGAGCTATGGTTTTACGAACTTGTTAATTATAGGTAATTTACAAAACAAGTATCACCTACAAGAATAGACATAAAGATCAATTTGACAATATTGGTAATAAAATACAGCAAAAACAAATTCTTGTATTTAGTAATTCTTAAAGTCCTTAGTAATAATGCATAAAACTTGTTGCATACAAATGCACGTGAAAGAGTACATAGTCAGGAATGTAATAAAGTGACTCTTTGAGCTAGGTTATCAAACCTAAGAGACGTCTTTATTAGTGTAGCTTTGATTCCTCTTCTGACTATTCTATTAAACAAGTGTTTTAAGTAATCAAAAAGAGAGTTGATTGGTGTGAAACTTAATTAAAAATATTGTAATAAAGTGAATAATTCTTGAAATGTACATATGTCTGTTATTAATAATCATAAAATTCCTAGGTTTATAGTATTAATTACATCCATAAATAACTAATATTTGTTTCTCTATTCATATTCTCTAATTGTCTATTTAAGGGTAGATATTGTGATTTGGAAATGGTCATTCTTTTCTACCAAAACTAGCTTCACAACTACATCATTGATTGGGATGTGAGGGTCCAATTGAGAGGCATCAATCTATCTTCTTTATTAACATACTAGGGAAACTATCCTACTAGTAGGATATTGCTATCCTACTCATAAATTACTCTTAAATTACTCTGAGATGTGATCCTACTCCTTTTGTTGTTTATCCTATCAATTTGTTCCCTTGGTCCATTCACTTTTTTAATTACATAATACTTCAAAATAAGCCAGACATAAAATACTAAAATAAAAAGAACACAAGAACAATTAAGAGTTAAGAAGTAAATAATTGATGCAAATACCAATATGCAATCATGTTCCAGATGCAACCTCATAACAAGGGCTTTAGCCTTACATAACCATGTCAAAAAAATAAATTAATTTATGTTTAATGCAAAATGAACAACGGATAATAAGTAGGAAGATTACCCTAAGATTGAAAAAAAGATTAATCCTTATGTTTTTCTCTCCTGCATTTCTAACTACGCAAATGATACATCCTAAATGGGTTTTTACAGCCTTAAGAAATAATAACATTTGAACCCTGGATTTAGCTTGTGTTTTAAAATTTTAACTTTGTCTACATAGGGTGTCTACATAGATACAGGTACAACTTTGGGGGATTATTGACTCTATTTTTTCAGAGTCGTGGTATTGAGGATGATTTGATAGATATAAAGTTCCTGGGTCAGATAGATGTGTGAATTTGGAAAATGTCAAATGTGTGGAATATGGTCAAGGATACATGTTGATGTCAAATGAGAGAAACGCAATGATAGAGAGCTACTTTGCCAAGCAATATGAACTGGGGAAAATAAAATTCTTTAAGTGTGGAGTAGGGGATTCGTTGATTGTTGGTTTTGATGTATATATTTGTTTTCGGTTGGAATAACTACATTAGTCCAGTAAGGAAGTGTTCTAGGTTGATTTCATATTTTGTTGTTTGCCTCTTGTTTAGAAAAATAGAAAATACAAAATTTTATGTTGTAGGTTTATTTTTCTTAATTCTTTTCTCTCTATTTAGATGTCATAGGTAAAAGATAGTGACCCACCACTTGGTTTTACATTTTGTGTATTATTAAGGGGTTTTTTTTAACCGATATCTCTCTTCTTTTTAAATTTATAGGAGTAAGTTTAAAATTCTTTTTTATAGCATAGGGACTTTTCCCAACGATGGATGGAAAACAACCATCTTGAGGCAAAATTAGTCGCTAGGAGTAATGGAATTTGACCCTTTTACTAGTTGGAAACTAGGCTCTCTTATTAGATTGTGGTTCACCAGTTGGAGCAAGTTGGTTAAATTAATAAGTTTCACAACCCGATTTCTCGGATCATGATGGAACCTACTATACCACCAGTAGGGGAACCAACCTTGTACGCCAAACCCGAAGCGAAAGAGTACTACATTAAAAGCGGAAAGCACAAGTATAATGGATGCTATATAAATGAAGCAGAAGTAAAAAAATCAACAATTCCCAAGAACCCGATATCATTGTAATACAACACCTCTAAGTACAGAAGAAGGAATCAAATGGATAAAAAATGTATCTCTAAAAATACATGGAGATCAAAACCACTACTGGAGATAAGCAAGAAAAGATGAACGCCAAGTTCACCCTGAGTCTCTGAAAATAAATGGAATCTGCACGAAAAATGATTTATTAATAAAGGTCGGGCACTTGTACTTGGATCTTAACATGGAAAGTGTAGTATGAGCACAAGCTACCGAAGAAACTCGTACCCAATAGGCTTCGAGGGCCCAATAAAAAGATAATAATAACAAAAGCAGTAAATAACAGAAAGGAATGAATATGTCACATAATCAAATAGTACATCATGGAAGTTGTCTACTCAAATAGGAATCAAGTAACAAGTAGCACATATATCTCTAGTTAATCACATAATAGGAATTTAGGCAACAACGGGAGACGTAACCGAAATCCTTGAAATAGTATATATGGATAATAACAATAATAATCAAAAGTCAATGAATACAGAAATAGAAATTGGATGGTATACCTGTAAACTCAAGTAAGGGATGAATAGAGGAACAACAATATAACGCACAATTTCCCACATAACACGAAATATCAAGTAATAAATAAGGACATCTAAGAAGTAATAACAGTACTAAAGTAATGCATATAAACGCTATCAAGGACCCCAGAAAGAAGTGCAACATACACATAAACATGCTCACCCATAGGCATCACCATACTACCAGGGTACACTAAAGAAACCAAGTGCAAAAAAGTAAATACACGGCATGAAGTAACTAATCCTGTGTACATTTCTCCTCTGGTAGCCATAGGTCTAGAAAGCAGAATCCATGGAAGGCTACCCTAAATTTTCCCAGTATATCCCTAATCCATCCTATACAACCCCCCTCAGCATTTTCATAGCCCAGAGGTAAGGTCCATGGAGGTGAACCACCACGTACAATCTCTAACATCATCATAATATCACATCCCAAATCAAAGAACCTCAAGGGTCTCATAGTCTGGCATCCAATGCCTCAAAACAATAATATCATGAAGCCGTACTCAGCAAGTCATGTCGTACAATGCCTCAATATAATGGTATCACTAATATCCTCAATAGATCATGTATCATCAAGTCACCACAACCAGTAAGTGTGATAAGTGTCAAAAAGCTGGACTCAGTGCCATGCAATAACGGACTCAAGTGCCAGCGGCTGTACTCATTGTTGAATGGAATTGGTCCCAAGTCCCAACATTAATTAGTAAAATGATATTTCTCGATGTCAGGGTATAACACCTAGGCTGAAACAAGTAAAAATAGTAATACCAGGTGCTCAACACGACATCGAGTTTAAAACAGTTAAAAGGTCACTTTTTATATTATTATTAGAATGTTCCAATTTATTAACTTCATATCATTATCCATCATCATTACTAAAATCAATCTCTAGCCTACTCGGCTCAATAATCATGTGGTGATACTAGCCCAGCCCCAATGCATTCTCATTGGAGCCGAAGGACCAACCTCTTGCATAATGCATGCATAGAATATCAACAAGTATTTATACATAAAATGAATACTATCTACGCCCAAATAGGTATTACTGGGAAAATACTAAGTCAAAGGAACCATAAAAACACGGATACCAAAATATATATCAAACAACTAAGTGAATGAAGGAACGACCCAAGGATACTATAAAAACCTAGCTACCCAACCCATGGATTCTATTTTGTACAATTATTAAAGTTATAAGTCGAGAGATAGCCCTACGGAGCCTACCTGTTGTCCGACGATAAAGCACTATAAGCTCACAAATATTACTCCAACTGATATCAAACGAGCTCTGATAAATCTAAACCATGAAAAATAGTATTCCATATGTCAATATGAGTCTAACGTCATATAATATGCTAATTTCCGAACTATGCCTAAAATTGGGCCTAAATGGGTCTGCTGGGCCTGCTTGTCAGAACTGAAGATAAATATCACCACAGGATTCCCAATATTACTTAGAACCCATGCTCCAAAATTGAACACAATTCGAGTACGGGAAGGGCTCCAAATTAGCCCATGAAGATTTAACTAAAAGGGGGTCAAAGCCATAATCTTTATGGAATTAATCATTGGAATTCGAGGGACTGATAATGCTACGCAGAAAAATATACACGGGAATGAAGAATATTTCAATAATATATGAATTATGACATGAGTTCATCAACTCACCACTTGGGGTCATTATTGGAGGAAACTAAGAATTTCATGAATTAAAACGAAGAAGAAACTTACCTCAAATCATGTGGAGATCGAACGGCAACACTTGGGGATTTTTCTCAACCATGTATTGATGTTTGGAATGAGTTTTTTTGCATAGAAATAGAGTGGAAATGTAAAAGTTTTGCTAAATAAAGAAATAAGGGTTGTGTGAGGATTTTATAATACTGCAGGTAATTACTCGCAATCGCGTCATCTAGGGTCGCGATCGTGTATGGTACTATTCCTGGGCATATCAATTGCATGCGCATGTTACACTATCGCAAAGTGTACTTTACCTATGAATCATGATCACGTGAATTGATTATGAGAACGGATAGGGTGAATGGGAAAGAATTCATTGCGATCGCTTGAAAATGCTTCGCAATTGTAAAGTGTACTAGATAGCTAAATCGCAATTGTGTGAATTCGATCTGCTATCACAAAGAGGGAGTAACCTGCACCAGTTACAGGTTTTGATAGAAGAATTCAAAGGAAAGAAATACTTTGAATCACCACTCAAAATGCATTAAAAATTCAATTTATAAAAATAAACTATGCACACACACCAGAAACAATATTCCAGACTCAACGGCGCAGTCAAAATTAGAATCTGAAGTTGTTCCGGGAAAATGCTTTACTTAACATCATATTCCAACCAAGACCTCAAAAATACAATGAAAAGCTCGGGAAATGAACCAAAATCTCCATTAGCCTAAAATCACCCTTTCAGAGATGATGGAAGCATCAGAATTCCGATCTGACACTCCAAACACCAAAATACCACTCATGCTCCAAAGTAGGCCTTAAACTTAACTAAAATCCACAATTGCGAACAAATTGCAAACGAAAACTATGAAACACAAACTTAAGGTCAATATTTACTTTGTTAGGTATTCTGGAACTAAGGGAACTGTTGGAATTTGATTCTGAGCTTGTCTTGAAGGAAAGTTGACTTTGATCAATAAGTACTTAGTTTTAGGCTCTAAAATAAGGAATTTGAGATATTTCTCAACCGACCCACTAGGGAACCTAACTACCGGTCCCACCAAGTCATAAATGAGTTAGGGCAGCTACTGAAACACTCTAGATGTAAAATGTCACATATTTCTCATAAATGACCATGAGGGTCATTACAACATCCACTATTAAAAGGACTTTCATCCCCGAAAGTCAAGTAAAGGTAAGAAATAAATAGGAAGAGAAAGTACATGATGCCTCAAAAAGCTGTGAATACTGCTTCATTATCTCACTCTCTATCTCCCAAGTAGCTTCTTCGACCGACCAGTGCCTCTGTTGTTCCCTAACTACTGGAATCCCCCTGGACCTCAACTTTTTAACATCCTTAGGCTAGCTTTTCATATGCTCCTCAACAAAGGATAAATTTTCATCTAGCTGCACTGAATCCTTTAAAATGGTATGAGACTCATCGGGAATATACCGCCGCAACATCAAAACATAAAATACCGGATGAATGATTGAAAGCATATGAGGTAAAGCCAACCTAAAGAAAGTATCGCCAACTATATCCAAGATCTCATATGGTCCAATATACCTAGGATTAAGCTTTCCCAGCCTACCAAACTTCATCACACTTTGCATAGGATATACCCGCAAAAACAATCTATCACTAACTTTAAACTCTAAGGCACGAAGCCTACAATCAGCGTAGCTCTTCTGTTTGCTCTATGATGCCCTTAATCTATCCCAAATCAATTTAACCTGTTTAAGAGAATCACATAACAAATCTTAAGACTAGACTCTGGCCTCAAAACCATCAAACCACCCAATGGATAACCTACACTGCCTATCGTAAAACACCTTAAAAGGTGCCATCTCTTAATAGAATGGTAGGTGTTGATCCTAAGCACCACCAAAGTCTATCACACAAGCCCTCAACATATCCTCTAACACCTAAATAGTCCACTTGGACTGACCATCGGTCTGTGGATGAAATCTCAGACTCAAATGAACCTCGGTACCCATATCCCACTGGATAGATCTCCAAAACTATGATGTAAACTAAGTGTCTTTGTCAGAAATTATTGATACAGGAACACCATGCAATCAAACCACCTCATGAATGTAGATTTAATCCAAATACTCAGTATTATAGGAGGAGTGAGTAGGAATTAAATACAGTGACTTGGTCAGCCTGTCACAATGACCCAAAAAGTATCATGCCCTCTTCTAGTCCATAACAACCCAAAAAAAAGTCTATAGTTACCCGCTCCCACTTTTATGCCAGCATAGGAGTCTCTAGATCAAACCACCTAGTGCTAATGGTCATACTTAACTTGTTGATAGTTCAAATACTTAGACACATACTCGAAATATCTTGCTTTATCCCACTATACCAATATAATAGTCTCAAATCACGATACATTTTGTATGCACAAGGATGAATGACCAACATAAAAAAGCGCACCATATGAATCAATAGAAGCCCTGTCGACATCTCTAGCTAATACCTGATTAGGAAGAGCAACCAAACACTTATCCTTAAACTTTCGTTACTGAATCTGATCTAACAAGGAAGACCTAGCCTCAACATATGCTAACACTCGTCTGGGGTCTGACAAATCAAATCTAACGAACCGACTAGCCAACAAATAAACCTCCACCACCAATGGACTCTTTGAAACTGACAAGGCTGCTAGGCTACCTATACTAACTTCTTTTCGATTCAAGGCATCCGTCACAATATTTTCAGATGTTAGAGAATTGAATTTTCATAGTCTTTCAGTAGTTCAATCCACCTTCATAGCTGCGAATTCAACTCCTGCTGGTTCATAATGTACTAAAGACTATGATGGTCTATAAAGATCTCACACTGGACCCCATACAAATAATGTCTCTATATCTTAAGCACAAATACTATCACTTCTTTCTCTAATCATGAGTGGGGTAGTTACACTCGTGGAGCTTTAGCTTCCTCGAAACATAAGAAATCACTTGAACCTGCTACATCAAAACACACCCTATACTAATACTAGATGTATCACAATACAAGAATCCCTGACCCTCAACCGGTAAGGTCAATACTGCTGCTGAAGTCAACAAGTCCTTAAGCTTCAAAAAGCTCAATTGACAATCATAAGGCCACTAAAAGGCCATGACCTTCCTAGTCAACTTAGTCAAAGGCGTTGCAATTGATGAGAATCCCCTAACAAAACACCGATAATACCAAGCTAAACCAACAAAACTTTGAACAACCTAAATGAACATCATCCTTGGCCAATCACATACCTCTTGAATCATTGTTGGATAAACTTTAACTCGAGCCTTGGACACTACATGTCCCAAAAATACAATGGACTCCAACAAAAATTCATACTTTGAGAACTTGGCATAAAGCCTGTGTTGTCTCAGTGTCTGGAGAATCTACCTTAAGTGCTGCTCATGATCAGATTTACTCAGCTAATACACCAGAATATCATCAATAAAAATAATTACAAATGAGTCTTGGTAGGTCTTAAGCACCCTATGCATCAAATCAATGAAAGCTATTGGAGCATTAGTCAAACCAAAGAACATAACTGAAAATTCATAGTGACCATAATGATTCCTGAATGTTTTCTTAGGTATATCCTCTGTACGAATCTGTAACTAATGGTTACCGAACCTCAAGTAAATTTTTTAGAACACTGTCGCTCCCTGAAGTTGATTAAATAAATTATCAATTCTCGACATAAGATATCTGTTCTTCATTGTCACTTTATTTAATGGCCAATAATCAATGCACATTTTTATAGTACCATATTACTTCTTCACAAATGGAACAGGTGAAGCCTAAGGTGACACACTAGAATGAACAAAAACCTTATCTAATAAATCCTTGAGCTGAACCTTCCTCTCTCTCAACTCTGAGGATCCATATGTTAAGGTAATCAAAATGGTCCTAGTGTCTGACTC
>JBDJHY010177748.1:0-32242 GCA_039654485.1 Withania somnifera
TAATTTGGTTATGCTCTAACTTCTAATTGCTTCATTCTTATTTGGGAGATTTTATTTGAGGTAATTGAATTAGCATCGGCATCTCTCTCTCAATTTTGGATTATTCTTATGTAATGATATTCCATTCTTCATGTTCGGATTAGATCGACCTTTCTGTTTAGATATGAGAGGTATATAGTTTTGAATACGGGTCCCTTTACCTTAACCTATTCTTCTTAGAGTCTTGTTCACGAACCATTATTCGGTTGCATCGGATGTACCTTTCCTAATATAGTATGTTGGTTTTTGGGTTTGGGCTACGGGTAGTGAGTTGGTTTGGTGATTTCCACTTTTGTGCTTGGATGATGTGGTGTATGCATTTTTTTCTTCGTTTCGGGATCCTATTGGGTATTTTCTATTTTCTCTTCTTCGTTTGACATTGTGAGGTTATTTTTAATATGTGTGAGGCATTTTGGGATGTATCTATTTAGCTTCGGTGGTGGATTTAGCATTTATATGAAGGTCTTTCATTATTTCAGTTGTTTATATGGATAAATTGGTGAATTTTGAGTTTTTGGCAGTTGAAGTCCCATGGATATGTCCCTTGCATTAGGAAGCCTTTCGATCGTCCAAGCAGATTCTGTAAGATCGGTGTTGTCCTATCTCGAAGTTTGATGATTATTCCCCTTTTCTTTGGAATTTTAAGGACGAAAGTCTTTTTAGTATTGGATGTTGTGATGACCCTTTTGGTTATTTTGACACTTTATGCATTTCTTCATATCTTAGAATATTCCTATAATGGCCCTACATCATTTATGACTTATATAAACCGGTGGTTCAGTTCTCAGTTCATTCATTTTGTAGTTATGTCTGTTTTCCTATTTTAGAAACATAACTTTTGATATCATTGACTCTGGTCAATATTCCTTGAAAACAAACTCGAAATCAAATTTTGACAATTCCTTTAGCTCTGAAATGTGGATTTTTATCTTGATGGACTCTTGATTTGTGTCTAGAAGCCTTTTTTGTGATTTTATCTCATTTTTCCTGTTTTGGGAGTTCAAAAGTTTGACTTTGATTCAATTTTATCATTGGAGCCTTGGATTGAAAATCTGACTATGCCATTAGCTCTAGAATCTTGAATTTAGGTTTGATGGAGTGTTGGTTTGGTTCCCATATATGTAGATTTTGAGTGTTCAGATGGAACTTTTATTTATCCATATAGGTTGTTTGGTCATTTCTTAGATAAAATACCTCCTATTCCGATTGTGTCAATTCCATTGAGTCCGCTATATCGTTTATACTGAAAAAACATTTATGGTTTGTGTATATGGGGTTGAATGAGTTTTGAGTTCGAAAAAACATGTTATGATATTATTGGTACTGGTGCAACTAATAAATTGATAAATTTACTGATAAATCAGTCATGACTGCCTAATAGGTCATTTTTTCAATAAATCAGTGACTGACTAATCGGTAAAATGACCAATAAATCAGCCTGACCGACTAACCGTCCATTTTACTGATAAATCGACATATGCAATGCCGATATGTCAATATATACCCCCAAACCAGTCATTTTCAGCATTTTCTTTATATTTTCACTTCCAGACACTCTCAAGTCCTCCATTAAAACTCTTATGTCTTTTCATATGATATCGGATAAGTGGAAAACATTATTTTTTCAAATATTCCTTGATTATTAGTGGATTTTCACTCAACTTCTCCTAAATTTCACTCAAATTTCCCTTTATTCTTCACCATAAAACTCCATTGATGAACTTGAAGTTCTCGGATCTTCATTATTGAGATTGGGAAGCATTGGGGTTTACTCCTAATCATTTTCTACCATTATTTGGTAAGTTTCCATCCTGAATTTATTGAATTTCTACCAAAATTTCCCAAATTCTCAAAGTAGATTTTTTTCACCATACTTATTTCTTGCTCACTTTAGCTCCAAATTTGGGTATAGATTCCCTACTCCTGGGAAAAATTTGGTACTCTTTGTTCGAAGTTTCGGGTTTGTGGGCTCGCGCATTTACCCATATTTTGACCCTGACTATTTTCATAGCTTTATGGGTACCATTTGACTCATATAAATAAGTAGGTTACTATTTTTCTAGTTGCATGATATTTTGAGATCATTTGCATGCTTTTGGAATCTTAGAGTGGTCCAGAAACCTTCTACTCAGTACATTCGAGCTTGTCTTCAGAGGGAAGGTAGGTTAAGACTTAAGATCTTAGACTTGGACTATATGGGAAGTAATAGTACTAATTAACATCCTTAGGTTGGTAATCTTAAGTTGATACCCTTTATCCCATCCGCTTCTTTAGTCCGGTTCTTTATTATGTATTGGTGTTGTATTTTTATTACAAAATATCTTGTAGAACTAAGTGGTCTGCACTAACTCTGGAACATAGATGGTGGGTTATTGGGAATGCGTAAGTCGGGTTGAACACCCTATTCATGAGATCCATGAAATCTGCAGAAGCATTTGTTAGTCCAATATACATAACCATAAATACCATTTTCTAAAAGTTGTCTTTAGTATGTCATATTCTCTAACCTTGAGCTAATGATAGATGGATTTGAGGCCTATCATGGAGAAGAATATAGCACCCTGAAGCTGGTCTAATAGGTCACCAGTCTTGGGAATAGGATATATATTCTGATAGTGACCTTATTCAACTGACTATACACATTCTGAGAGACCCATCCTTTTTATGCACGAATAGGACTGCGCACCCTATGGAGACACTCTGAGTCTGATGAAAGCTTTGTCTAAAAGGTCTTTTAACTATTCCTTTAGCTCCTTGATCTTTGTTTGGACCATTATATATGATGGGATAGATATAGGTTGAGTATCTAGAAGAATGTCTATCCCAAAGTCTATCTCACCGTATGGAGGGACTTTGGGTAGATCATCAGGAAAGACTATTGGGAACTCGTATAATACTAGAATTGACTAAAGAGTTGGGGTTTCAGATTCTGTAGCCCTAACCCTTACAAGATGATATATTCAACCCTTCGAGATAAGCTTTCTAGACCTAAGGTAAGAGATGAAACAACCTCTCAACAATCAATGACTACCCTTCCATTCTTAGACCATTTGGAAATTTAAACTTGACCACATGGGTCCTGCCGAAGAATAACTTGAATGAAGTCGATTCATGCCTAAGATGACATCAAAATCTATCATGTCAAGCTCAATTAAATTAACGAAGGTGAATTTTTGAAGAACAAAGATTGGGAAATTTCTATAAACTTTCTCTGTTATGAATGAATCACCTATTAGGGTAGAAAATAAGAGAGTCTACAGAAGAGTTTTAGGACAGACTCTAAATTTCACAGTAATGTATACAGTAACAAATGATAAGGTATCCCATGAATTTAATAAATAATAAACATCAATAGCATAAAACTGAAGCACACCAGTGATAAAATTTAGGAGTCCTCCTGATCCTGACGGGAACTAAGTACATACATACGATGTTGGCGCTAGCCACCAATGGTATTAGAATTTGCACACTACTGAGTTGGGAAACTTCTATAGCTACTGAGGTGGTGTATTAAGTCTTGTATCCACCGGTACACTACCTGGATGAGGGATAATCCCATGTCTTATGGATAACCTGACCACATCCAAAGCATCCTTTCTACCCATACAAGCACTTTCCTAAATGACTTCGGCTATACTTGTTGTAGGTGGGGTGAGTGCACCCCTTGTAACACTAATCTGTAACTAACAGCCTAACGCCGTATCCTTCTAGTCATGGAGAGGCCTGAATAACTGAGTTGGGGAACTAACTAGAGAGTAGGTTGGCACTGTAGATTTCTACTGGAAATTTGACCGACCCTGACCCTTGGTCCTCTGCTGGCTGACTCAGAAGTTCTAGTGATAGCCATCTTGCTATGATAATCCTTCCTTATCTTTGCTTTGCCTCCCTCAAACTGATCCAAGTGAACCATGAGCCTGCCTGTATATATTCACAATTAACATCATATCCCTTTCTTTCTTCATTAAGTAAGGATTGATACCATTCACGAATAAACTCATCTTGCTCTCATATCAATAACCATGTCCATAGCATACCTTGACAACTTAGTGAACTTGAGGCCATTTTCTACCACACCCATAGAACTTTGCTCCGAATTTAAAAACTCATTAACCTTATCTTCTATCTTTTCTCGGGGAAAGAACCTCCTTAAGAAATCTTCCTCGAACACTTCCCAAACCGCATGTCGATCATCCGCTCCTGTGTTTTTCTTCCGCTAGTCAAACCAAATCCTAGACACCTCATTAACATGATATATAACCAGGTCAATGTTGTTTACATCATTTAATTCCATCACTCCCATGATCCTCTAAACCTCCTCAATAAAACTTTTAGGGTTTTCCCCGAACATAGATCAAAAGAAATTTTTGGAAATAGATGGAGGAACTTCGAGAGTATTGAAGTATCCAGGACACCTTTTTGAACTACTAGTACAACCCCCTACTGACTAACTCAGACTATAACTACTTGAACTAGAATATGGATTGTATTTTGAAACTCTGGATTCATGACATTATCATTATTGGAAGGTGGAGGATGAGAAATAGGCACCTATATGCGGCTGGGGGATTCTGCCCTGGTTGTTAGCCCTAGATCAAAATCAAGTTTGAACACCTTTTCTATTGGGAGGCATATTATTGACACACTAGAGCATGACTTAGAGGATTTAGAGTTAAACTCTGTGGCACGATAGTGAATAACAAAGAAGGAAAACTTATTCTTAGAACACGTAATTTATACTACCAAAAAATTTTCACTAATCGAGATGTAATAGAATTATTCATAGCCTCTCCTTTATGAGTTTGGCATGATTCACACCCATAAAAGAGACTCTACTATGCACAAATTCTAGACACTCAAGGACTCTTGAACCTTGTTCTCTGATACAAAGTTTCTCATGCTCGAGTACGCAACCTGGATAGGACACGGTGTTAAAGACCCCAAAAGACCTTCAACTAACCCTGTATATCTAGTATAACTACTAACTATGCTGAAAATAAGGTAGACGCAAATAATAAACTTAACTATGCCAACTGAATATAACCATAACCTAGTTAGAACTGAATAGAAGAAATAAATCTCAAGTAGCTAAGAAATGACTAATACTATGTTGAAAGCTTCAATTATATGAAAAATACTGGCTAGAACAAATCTCTAGTTCATAAGAATAAAGTATTGTAACAAAACAAATAACCAAACTAAGATGTCTAAAATCTTCTAGACACTATCATGACCCTCGGAGCATCGCTGAGTAGCCATAGCCTTTTTTTATGAGTATGGCACGATTCACACCCATAAAAGAGACTCTACTATGCACGGATTTCAGACACCCAAGGACTCTTGAACCTTGTTCTCTAAAACAAAGTTTCTCATGCTCGAGTATGTAACCTAGATGGGACATAATGTTAAAGACCCCAAAAGACCTTCAACTAACCCTGTATATCTGGCATAACTTCTAAACTATGTCGAAAATAAGGTAGATGCAAATAATAAACTCAACTATGCCAACTAAATATAACCATAACCTAGTCAGAATTGAACAGAAGAAATAAATCTCAAGTAGCTGAGAAATGACTAATACTATGTTGAAAGCCTCAATTACATGAAAAATGTTGGATAGAAAAAATCTCTAACTCATAAGAATAAAGTACTATACTAAAACAAATAACCAAAATAAGATATCTAAAAGCTTTTAGACACCATCATGACCCTCGAATCATGAGGACTCACCACTAAAGCTCTGTTGATTGAAGATCCAGGCAATCCACAGACCTTAGATGGATGGCCTGGATCTATATTGTAAGTGTTGGAAAAGAGTATGAGTCATTACTTTGGGAATGTATTGAGTATGTAGGAATGTAAATGAATAAATCCTAACATATGAGCAATAAGTTACAAATTATGAGTCTGAAATATAAGTACTTAAATAGGGAACTAAAATACATATGTAACATCGAATTTAACTGCATACTGAGAAACTGATAAATTGTACATTACACTAATATGAGGTGGGAATTTAATAACTCACATTTAACTAAAAACATGATTTAAATTTTAATCCTCGTGCTGATACTGAAAATGCTCATAATTTAATATGAAACCAGTGATTCGTGCAACATGCTTATTATACTATAAAACTGAAAGCTGAACATAATTGGGAGATTCTATTAACCGAAAGGAACTATGTGAGCCTTATGGATTTCAGTGTGCTTCCTTCACACTGAAAAGAGGGGCTCAATACTTTCCATGGTAAGGGACCAAAACAAAACCATGTGGATCCACTAAACTGAATACTAAGCCTAATCAGGCTAAAACTCCTATGGTGGAAACATAGCTCAGGGATTAGGGTGTCACCCTCTAATGAGGAAGACATGATTCCCCATACGCTTTGTGCTAGATACTACTAGAAAAACTAAAGAACTCATACTCAAACTATATTGAACTAGACTAGTAAAATATGCTTTAGTTAAGCTTGTACTAGTCATACTGAAGTAAATTGATTCTGTGATTATTTAGATCTTGAAATATTGAATATTACTAATTTAAGCATGAAAACTGATATTTATCATACTCTATGATCAAGAGATCAAAATATACTGAGAGGTGCCATAAATAGCCTAGAAACTGTTCTTTTATGCATAATTTGTAAAAACCTGAAATACTTAGCTTAAGGCATATAAATCATCCTTATATAATTTGTATGCTTTAAAATTAGTAAGTTCATGAAATTTATGTTTATTGGTCATGGTAAAGTTGAGTTGGGACATATGTCACAAAGGAGTTTAGATAAGGTACAATTTCCATAAAAAGGGAAAAATCTTTCATGATTGCTTGACTAGTACTGGGATTATGCTTGAATACGAAGGCTCTATTTTATAATCGTGGAAAATCATGATAAAACTTTTGAAACATAACCATAAACATGAGAATATCATTAAGGACTAAATGTAGAACCTGGGAATCAACTTAGGTAAGAACCCTAGTTATAGAATTCTCAAAATCTTAACGTGAAATCATAAATTTGGGCATGAGAATGAAACAATACTCAAATTGAATACCCACATACCTGTTAACTAGATATTCTAACTGTAAATTTTAAAGAAAACCTTGGATTATTTGAGCTTAAAGGTAAAAAAACCCTACTTCCAATGTTGATAGAATTTATTTTCTGGGTTTTTAAGATTTAAACATAAAAGTGTTGAATTTTGGATAAGTGTGGGTATTTTGATTACCCCTTGGAATATCCAAACCAAGAAAGTATTAGGCTAGGGTAGAAGATATTTGACCAAATTACCCTTGATTTAAATTTTTGAAAGTTTTAGGACAGGCCACCATACGAACGAGTGGATGGTCCATACTAGGGTGGTACAATCCACGCCAGCATTTATATGGTGAGGTATTGTTGAGTGTTTAATATGCACCAGGGAATAGTTCGTAAGTACATGTTCCTCGACGCTGAGGGCACCTCCGTCTTGTACGGTTTGTACCACTTTTGTAGCTATTTCAAAAAATCTCCATTTAACTTCCATTACCCAAAAAATGTAGTTTGGACTAGTTCTTGGCTAAAATATAAATACAGGGACTTACATATATCTTAGCCATGGATGTGTAAATATGGATGTAGATTAGGATTTTGGGTGTTGTAAATCTCATTTAGTTGGTTTTTACTAAAAGTGTTTTGAATATCGTTCAAGTGGGTAAGTTAGGATCGATGGTTGCAAATAATTGCTTATTTGTCTAGTACCTATCTTGCTTGAGATAAAATATCTAGGACTGTGTAGGAATAATTTTGATAGGTATTTGGGGGGGACTGAAGCACATCTAAAGGCTATAGTCTATGAGGGTTCCACCTACCTGAGTTGTCTATGCTTGGTTTGTGCTTACACACCATGAGTTTGAGAGAATCATGGTGAGATTAGGTTTTGTATCTAGAGAATGTAGCTTATACCCATTAAACAGGTTGCCCATTAAGCATCCCCAAATTTTAAATAAGATTTGAAAGCCCAGTTACTAGATCAACCTTATTGAACCTAACCCATGGCTAATTTCATCAATTTGGTAAAACCCTTGTCAATTTTGTGTTTATGTTGTTTCTTACAATTGATCTAATTTTATTACAATCATACACACTAATTATTTATATTTTGTTTGGTATAGTATGACCTTGATAAATTAGTAGTGCTTTTTCACACTATTTGGATAGGATCTTACACTCTTCCTTATGGATGCAACCCTGCACTTGACCTCGACTCCCTTCCTAGAACCCAAATCCTAAATAAGGACCTAATATCGACTCTCATTCCCAACCCAAGATCTAACTAAAATTCCCTATCGTACACCCGACCTCGAATCCTACCTAAACCCAACATCAATACGTAACCCTAACTCCCAACCTGACCTTTAGTCCCGACATAAGACCTGAACCCCACACTCAAACTTGATTGTTGTCTTAGGCCCAAGCCTCAACTCCTAATCTGAGACTTGACCCTAAATCCCTATCCAAGACCCAATACCTAAACTAAATCCCAACCCAAGAGTTGACTGTGCACCTGACCCTTGATTTCTAACTTGATATCCAACCCCCTACTTATAACCCGACCCTTACTCCCAACTCAATACCCGACTCTAAATCTCGACTCTAAACTACTAACTTCTGACCTTAAATATAGCTTCTAATTTTGACCCAAGACCTGATCCTAAATTCCAACCTAAAATCTAACACCGATACTTGACTTAGGACCTTAACTCGAGACCCATCCATGACAAATGATCTGAGAACCAACCCTAACTATCAATTCAAGGTTAAGTGTAATGACGCTTACGGTCATTTTTAAGTTTTTGAATTTTCTTGCATAAGATATTTTCTGTAGTGGCTATAAGTCATTACAGAGTTATTGGAACTGGTGATTCGGTTCATGAGTCTTTCATTTTTTCATTATTTTAGTTTCCTTATTTTAGAGACTTAAATATTGAAATCATTAAAATTAGTCAAAATTTTATGAAAAGGAACTTAAAATTGAATTCTAATAGTTTTTATAGCTCCAAAATGTGAATTTTTATCTAGAAGGAGTCATGGTTCGAGTTCAACGGCTTTGTTTCAAGTTTATATGGATTTATGTTTTTTAAGTATTTTGTAGTTAATAAATAGAGCTTGGGTGGTCATTTTGTGAATGAAGCCTCAGAGTGAAAATACGACAACGCTATTAGCTCCAAAATGATGACTTTGGATCAGGTGAGTTGTTCATTTGGACTTCGGGCCAACCGAGCTCATTTAGAATACTCGATTGGAAAGTTGGTTGATTTGGCTAAGTGTTGAATTAGGTCAACATTTTATCAAAACAACCTCATATCACAATTTTATCTATGCAATTAAGTCCTGAATGTTATTTTCATACAGGTAGCATATTATTTTTTTGTTCATCGAATTCCCAATGCATTCCAAGCTTTGTTTCGAAGTTTGATGTATTGGTTGAAAATTCTTATGTATGGCTCACCTTTGATTCTCTGTCTGTAGAGGTGACATTGCACCAACAGTTTCTTGTAAATAGGGATGAGCTAACACCTGTGACAGAGGCCTGGATCAAGCGCGCACCACCAACGATCCATTTTCCACCCCTGCGATCTTTCATTTGTAGGTGCAATGTCCCTATAAGTATAAATAACCTTCAATTATGAAATTTTATTATTTTGATAATTTTTCCACTTTCTAACACTCTAAAGGCTCCATTAAAATTTTTGGTGTTTGCATGAGCTATTGGGTGATTTTGAAAACTTAATTTCTTCATTTATTCATTATTTTTTGGTAAGTTTCCACTTTAATTTCTCCAAATTTCCCTAATTTCATTAGTTATTTCTTCACTTTAATACATCATTTCAAGATTATTTCTTACTCGTCTTAGCTTTAAATTTGGGTATAAGTTCCCAACGATGTGAGGAGCATTTAGATACCTTTTGTTTGGAGTTTTGAATTTGCGAGCCCGTAGGCCTGCTTTAACCCATAATTTGACCCCATCTATTTTAAAGCTTTATAGGTATCATTTGACTTGTATAACGTGTGGATTATTATTTTGCTAGTATTGTGATCCTTCTAGCTTGTTTGTGTATTTTTAGAGTATGTGGAGCAGTATGGGCATTTTTATTCAGTATTTGTAAGCTTGTCTTCGGAGGAAGGGTAAGCTATCGCTTACAATCCTATACTTAGTTTATATGAGAAATAATTATAGTAATTAGACATCCTTGGGTTGGGATTTCTAGTTTGGTTTTTAAGACCCCTGTCAGCTTCTTTACTTTGAATCTTGATTACATATTGGTGTTACATTTGTGACTATAGTAGCCCTGTGAACCTAAGTGGTCTTGAGAAAATAGATAGTGGGTTTTATGGGATATGTTCATGAGTCCCGGATATTTAACTGGTTATGCCTACAGTATATATCGAGCATTTGCAAGGCCAGTAGGATTTTATTGTGTTGTGTTGTTGTGTTATAGCATATCATCATCGCGTAACTAGTTTTATGCATTGGTTTTTTACTTTTTTATGTCCAATATTCTAACATCACTGATTTTGAAACCTTGCATGTCTTTGTGATCCTATTTTCTATATTGTAAGATTAAAATGTGCAATTTTAAAATGTTTTACCAGTTTTGATGATAAAAAGGCTAACTAAAGAGTTAATCATTGTGTTGATTTATAGACTTGGTTGCAGCCATGAGCAAGATGTTGATTAACTTTTAAATTTTTCCTGATTGAGGCTAGTTATGGTCATTGATATTGACTCTAATTTAGACCTGAAAAAGGTCCGAATATAGTTTAAGTTATCCGAGCATAGTTTATGTTTAAGTAAGTAATGCTTATTTCATGACTTGTTGTACATAGGTTGCGGCCTTCCATGGACTTTGATGATCTGGGCTTTCGGATGAATAGATTGAGGGGTATATGAGGGAGGAAAGGTATACGGGTTACAGGCTTCCATGTGGTTTTACCTAGCTAGGCTTACAGGTCCGGGGTTGGAGCGTACATATTTACTTACCATCATTGCATCATATCATCTTGCATACCTTATTTATTAGTGTTTTGTGTTGCTTGTAATCTTTGGTAGAATGGGATGCTTGAGGGTTTTCTTTCATCCATATTTGTATTTCTTACTCCTATGAAATATTATGGAGGTTACTTCTTTATTACTTTAGTTACGAGATACTACTACTGGTTGGTTAGATCTTGTGGGATACCTTTCATATTTATTGGTTAGATCTTGGGGGAAATCTTTTCATGTTCTCTTTATACTTTTTATTTCTATCCTCTTTTTATATCTTTATTATTGAGATTACCGGTATACCACCATTCCTATTAATTGTTTGTATTTCTCATTAGCTAAACATGGATTCAGGTATGTTCCGTCCTTTGTATTTCCTAAATCTTCCTTATTGTAGCTAGTTATATTGGGTACTTATTTTCCTTATCCCAATATCTAGATTTTTTGTGTATGTTCCCTTGTTTGACTTCTTTGCCCTATTTACTTTATCTATCTATTTTATTGTCTTTATTTCTTATATATGATTGGTTGTCCTATGATGCCTTCTGGGTAACTGTTGTTTGGGTATTCATACAACACTCTTTATCTTCTTAGTGAAAATCGAGTACGAGTGGTCCGCATTGATCCCTATCCTTTTGCTGAGATAGATGATCACTCTTGGCATCTAGAGCTGCTTTCTTATTATCTATTTCTGTTATTTTCTTTCAATCTAGACTTTTTATCCTCGCTATCATGTATTATACTCTTATTTAGTGGCTCTCGCACCGAATATCAAGTTTTGGGTTTGTTATTATTGACTTTTTTTAGACTTTTGCATACCTTTGTATCTTATTTATATCATATCTTCCTCTTTTAACTTACTTTTATTACCTGGTGTACTTGTTGGGTGGGTCTCTTATGGTGGATGTAGGTCTCTCGTGACCTGATAAATCTAATCATGATAAATTGGTATTAGAGAACTACATTTTTTTATATCCTCATTACACGAACTAGTGTCTAGTAGAGACTTGAAGATCGAGTGTGGAGACATTTGTATCTTATCTTTGAAAGGCTACAAGGAAGTACTTAGGAATTACTTCTCTTTTCACCTCTATGTCAAGCCTTTATCATAGTTGGTCTCTTAAAATCTCATTTTTTTTTCTTATTAACTCTTCTGCAGATGGAACATACATGATCTTCGATAGCAGTAGAAGATGATACACCCGTTGACCTCAAGCTATAGAAATAACTAGGAGCCAAGATCGTAAGGGATGAGGTCTATCACTTTCCATATTAGTGACCCCAACTAGAGCTTCTTCTCCTATCAGTGCTTCGGATGTTGAGCCTGAGCCTGAGCCTGAACTGGTTTAATAGCCATCAATGTCAAAGGGATCAACTCTATTTTCTCTGATGACAACTTCGGTTCTGACTATTTCTCCTGATATAAGAGTCTGATTGTTGCACTTTTTAGGTATATCGGGACAATAAAAATTGAAGTTCAAACTTCAAACCTAGGTTTTTTTAGTCTAGGTAAGCCTCCGGCTCCGAGAATGTATAGCTTAGGTATTCCACCATCAGTTTCAGCATTTCCTATTCAGGTGCCTCCATCACTAGTTTATCCATCTTAAACACCTTCTTGTCACCTCCATATTTGGTACTTTCTGTTCCATATCATCCGCCTATGTCTGACTTATATTAGAAGGCATTAGGTCAATTCTTGAGGTTGGGACCTCTGATATTTACTGGTTCTTCAAGAGAGGATTCGAGGGATTTATTGATAGATGTCAGGAGGGGTTACACAACTTCAACTTTCTTGAGTCTTATGGTGTATATTTTAAAGTGTATCTGATGCTTCCCCTATTACTTGGACTTCCTTCCATGATGCCTTTTTGGAGTGGTACATTCCTGGTACTAAGAAGGACTACAGGATAGAGGAGTTTTTGAGAGTTGAGTAGGGTTTCTTTTTAGTTTTTGATTATGAGCAAGAGTTTCATAGGTTGTCTATTTATGGTGCTAGTTATATCTCTACTGAGGTTGAAAGGGTTTATTTTTTTATTCATGTATTAGACTCAGATATTCATCAGACTGTTGAGGTGTTAGTTTCTATTGGGTCGTCTTTCCAGACTATTCTTAAGCATGCTTATTCTATTAAGGATCTTATTCGTAGTAGAAGAGTTGGAGAGGAGAAGAAGCCTTGTTATCAAGGTCACTTCAGTAGTTTGAGGCATGGTGGTCAAGGTTCTGGTCCATGGTGTAGGACCTCATCTCAGGCTCAGCAGCAGGGACAGTCTAGTTGTTAGTGGTTTTTATTCCTTAGGTTTTTTAGGCTGTGGTGGTCTTTCTAGTTCGTCTGGTTTTTCTCGCCTAGTTTTTCTTCATGGGGATTATTATGAGTGTGGTGATATGAGCCATATATCTAAATATTGTCCTCAACATGGAATTTTTATGCCATAATTTAGCCTCTTACTAAGCCCGCACCTATCCCAGAGCAGCCAGTTAGAGTCGTGCCACCTTAGGGAAGGGGTGGTGGGGCATCAGGTCATGGTGCTCCTCAGAGTGGTAGGGGCAGTGGTTGTAATGGTGGTTGTGGTAGTGTTCGTCGATATTTCTATATAGTCCTTTGTAAACCCAAGGCAAAGGCCTCTAATAATGTTGTTACATGTACTATCTCTATATGTTGTCAGCCAGCTTTAGCTTTATTTGATGCAGGCTTTACTTGCTCCTGTGTATCATCGTATTAATCTCCATGTTTGAGTATGACTAGTGAGTCATTGTCTGTGTTATTATATGTCTCAACGCCAATAGGTGATTCACTAGTAGTGGATTGTATATTGAGATCTTTTTTGGTGATTATTAGGAATTTTGAGACTCAGGCTGATTTGATTTTGCTGAATATGGTTGATTTTGACGTGATACTAGGAATGGACCTGTTCTCCCATCATAGGTTGATCATGAATTGTTATGACAAGACCGTGACCTTAACTTTCCCCGGTATACCCCTAGTCTGTGGCAAGATTTGACTAGTCATGCACCAACGGGAATTTATTTCATGCATTCAGTCTATTCGCTTAGTTTCTCAAGGTTTTTTGGCATATCTTGATTATGTTAGAGATGTTAGTGTTGATTCTATGACCCTTGAGTCAGTATTAATTTAAGTGAGTACCTCGATGTGTTTTTAACCAACCTCTCAGGCTTACCACTGAGCGAGACATTAATTTTGGGACATTGAGTTACAGCCGTCCACCAAGACCATTTCCATTGACCCTTATCTTATGGAATATTCTAAGCTAAGAGAGCTTAAGAATTATCTTCAGGATTTGTTAGATTAGGGCTTCATTTAGCCTAGTACTTCACCTTGGTGTGCTCTTGTTCTGTTTGCGAAAAATAAAGATGGTTATATGCACATGTGTATTAATTACAAGCATCTTAATGCTATTAATATGAATAATAAGTATCTTATGCTTCACATTGATGATTTATTTGACCAGTTTCAAGGTTCAACCACCTTTTTAAAGATTTATTTGAGGTTAGGTTATCATCAGTTGAGGATTTGTATTGAGGATATTTCAAAGACAACATTTAGGCACAGTATGGTCATTTTGAGTTCCTGGTGATGTCTTTTGGGTTAACCAATGCACCCGCAACCTTTATGGATTTGATGAACCATTTTTTCAATCCCTAAATTGATTACTTTGTTATTGTGTTCATCAATGACATCTTGGTGTATTCGAGGAGAAGAGAGCATCATAAGCCTCATTTGAGGATTGTTCTTTAGACTTCGAGGGATCATCGATTTATGTTAAGTTCTTAAAGTGTGAGTTTTGGCTTAAATTAGTTGCATTTCTTTTACATGGGGTGTCCAAGGAGGGTATTAGAATGTAACCAACTAAGACATCAGTTATTTATGATTGGCCTAGAACGACTACTCTTATTGAGGTTCAAAGATTTATTGGAGTTGTGGATTATTATTGTCATTTTGTTTAGTACCTCTCGTCTATAGCAACACCATTGACCAGATTGAGTAGAAAGGATGTCCCTTTCTAGTGGTTGGAGAGTGTGAAGCTTTCTTTCAGAGAGTTAAGATTATCTTAACTTCTACTTCTATGTTGACTTTACCGGTTGAGGGTTAGCATTTTGTGGTATATTCTTGATGCTTCCGGTGTGGGTCTTAGTTGTTTTCTAATGCAACTGGGTCGTGTGATTACTTATGGTTTGTGGATACGATCATCAAAAGTCACCCAAAGTCAAAACGTTTGAACTCTAAAACATGTAAAACATGCAAATTGAGATAAAATTGCAACAAAGGCTTTCAGACACGACCAAGAGTCTGACTAGAACAACATCCACGTTTTGGGGCTAACAGAACTGATGGAATTTGATTTTGAGTTTAATTTCAAGTAATATTCACCGGAGTCAATGATATCAAAAGTTAAGGTTTTAAAATAGGCAAATAGACAAAACCACCGAAAAAACGACCCGGGAACCAGAACAAAAGTCTTGCAAAGTGATAAATGACTTAGGGCCCCTAAAGAAATGTTGTAAGATGCAAGAAAATATAAAAAACACAGAAATAACTGGAAGGGTCATTACAACATTCACTACTAAAAAGACTTTCATCCCCAAAAGTCCAAAAAAGAGGAAGGAAAGCATCAAACTTTGAGATAAGATAACATGAATGACCCAAGATTTACTCGGCCACTCAAAAGGCTTCCTAAGGAAAGGGAACACATTCACAGGACTCCAACTACTAGAAAGTTAAAAAATCACCAATTTCTCACTGTCACCAAACTAAAACAATCACATACTCTCATATGAAGCCAAAACCACCATCGAAGCTGACAGATTCTTCCCAAAATACCCTATATATATTTGAAATAATTTCAAGGTGCCAACTGAAGAAGAAACAAGACAAATTCCCAATAGAAATCTGAAACCACAAACTAAATCACAAGTCACACTAACCAAGAGCAGAGTCTGAAATCACCAAACCAACTCACCACCTACAATCTAAACTAAAAATGCAGCACATAATCCGAAATTAAACCCACAAATGCTCCCAATAACTACTCTCTACAGCTAAGGCCCAAGTACTCCAATTATCACCATTACTCAAAACAAGCCCAGCAAGAGAATATTTTCATCACCAACTATTAAAACCAATCCATGACCTATAACTAAAACTCGAAGCTATATCCGGTATTTGAAAAAATAACTAACAACATCACACGCAATGACCCAACTTACAAAGAAATTTTAACCACTCACTCCATATTAAAAACCTAACTGGCAGGAGCAAATAGACTAACACAACCAGTCAGATGACTTAAAACAATAACTCATCAATTAGCTGATAATAAACTATGACAACACATCCTCAAAAAACAAAGGCAGAATATGATACACAGACTGAGGTAACTCGATGTTAATGGGAGATATTTTCATGAACTCCAACACACATAAAAAAAATTCATCACATAGATGGAATAGATAAAATAACATTTCCCTCATCGTAGCTGATGTGATGGTATTTTACGTCACATATTACACTTAAAACCCAAGATATAATGCATGTTCTTGAGTAACAACAGTGTGTTTTAATGCATTTACTGAGTATTTGCAGTCTTAAGTCTATATGAGGAAGTTTAGAGAAATTCTACAAAAAAAGGGCAAGTTTTGCCTGTCATTAGATAGCTCATCTAAACCAACCTTCCAACTGGAATGACACTAGATAAAAGGACCCAGACAGACGGTGGACTAGACGAACCATCTGGCAACAGATGATTCGCCTAATCCCTTCATCCAAAGCATACTGTACTGGAATAAGACCAACACCCCGGCAGTTTAAACAGACGTTCCATTTTTTTGGAGACGATTCGCCCAATGATTTTTCCTGACGTTAAGTCCAATGTATAAGAGAGGTGACAGAAGAAAGACCAGATGGTTCGTTTGTCACCAAAAGTGCCATCTGAGGTTTCGCCCAAGTAGAACGGAGGCACAGTCTAACTTTTTGATATTGCACTTTCACCCATACTCTATAAATAGTAGAATTAATGTAGTTTTGAAAGGATTTTCTAGTGGAGAACTTTGGAATATAACTTTTGAAGAAATACTTAAGACGTATGATTTTTAGGGTTTTGTTACACATATTCTTTCAAGAACATAAGTGTGGAGTTCCGTGATCATCATTCTGCATTTAATTGGAAGTTTATCTCTGTGGTATGTTATTCACTAATTTATAGTTTCGTTATTATATGTTAATATCAATGAAGGGCTAAAACCCCAACCCTAGGATTGTGGGAACCATGGGTTAAACTACATTAGGATTGTAATTTACATATGGTTGTTGCATCTATTCCAACATATGAGCATCATCCCTATGTAATAAATGACTTTTAGTGGTTGCAAACACTAAAACACACCTAGGTTTAACTAGCACTAACCTTGTGGTTAAAATTGGTAGTTGAGATTCTGCTAAGAGATTTGGGGCATTGACCCTCGTCTAATGGTTACTTCTATAGCAAGACTAATTGTCTTAAGTTACCACAATAAGCACAATGCACTCTTTCACAGCCATAACCGGGCGTAATTGAGATTTATCGAGGATTAAAGATTGAGAAACACCTAGGTAAATAGCATTGGACTTATACGTAACTGTACGTTTAGGAAAGATTGCACAATCATATAACCTTACAATCCAAAGGTTTGTTAAACCCTGATGAACATGAACCTAGATTAATAAAACACTTGAATCATTCTATAATCACAAGTATCAACAACGAACACTTCTATACACATAAACCCCCTTTTTACTTTCCATCCATCACTAGAAAGAAACACTAACTATTAGCTACTGCTACTAGGAGTACATCCGATACCATATTCTATGTGAGATCGACCCCAACCTAGTTGGGCTTTATATTTGAACAACGATCGCTTATGCTTCAGTGGGAAGTGTAGTTTGAGCGTTATCTAAAGCCCAAGTATAGGTCTCCATAGTCAAGTCTACTTACAACCCGTGGGAATTTCCCATTAGTTGTACAATAGGCTCGCAAATAGAGCCCATCATTATTCACCTCAATTCCCAATACATGAATTCACCTGAAGTAGGAAAGTTACATCCGAAAATACTGAATAATGAGTTTGTGGATATGATTCTAATAAGGAGAGGCTGAGGTAAAGGAACCACCAATCAAAACTATACCCAACTAGGTGAGACAATACCCAAATCAAAGAAACAATATAACAGGACCCAGAGCGATAACTTAGTTACCTAACTCTTATCCAATCCATGAGGTAAAGAAAACATCAAAACTACACAAGAAACAAACCACACATCTAAAGAAACACCCCGATAAGCTATCAAATTGTACTATCATGTATATTAATTCCTGAACCCCAGATGGAGAAATCAACTTGATCCAAAACATTATATGCCTCAAACCTCACAATACTAACCACACTTCCTCTACGCTACTATGATGTACCAAAACAAAGTATATAGAAGGTTTCCACTCATTATCCAAGCTTCAATCAAACACAAACCAGATATATCAACTAGCACTCAATTAAAATAAAGAGGCTAACCCAAAAAGACAATTATTCCATAGGTGATCACGCAATGATTAACCCTAAATCTACTAGAAAATCACATACCAAGAAAACAAACATTAGGAACAACACCCTGTATCCACTACTAAAGAATCACCTATGAGGTATCACATACGCACAAAAATCACCACAATATTGATAATTACTCAATAGACCTTAAAGTTGGACCTTGAATCCTTTCAATTCAACAAAAGTTGGATGAGAAAGGAATGAATATAGGCCTAAATGCCCAGATCAAACTCAATAACCCACAAATCAAACTCCCACTCAGATGGAACACCAAAACAACACCCCTACCACTCAAAGACACAAAAATTGTACAAAGGATGAATCATCAAAGATAACATCACGGGAGAATTCTAAACGGGACCAACAAACTCCCTAGAACTAATCTCCTAGACCAAAGACTAGACAAGTCCAAATGGTTCATGGATAAAGAACCCCACCATACAATCTGGACCACATAAAACATCACCAAGGCATGGGGCCGGCACAACGGTCTGGGAATGCACAAAAATAAGACACTCAAACTATGCCCAAGATATCTATAGTCAACCTATCTATCAAGAATATCACTTCCCAAAATCAAGCTCATAACCAGCTACCCAAAAGGACTTAACAACATGATCCACTACTAAGAAATCAACTACTAAGGTAGTAACAAATAACAAAATTAATAACTTAGAAGCTCATCTTATCATAAAGAAAACAAACAAAGAGCTAGCACGGAGCAATACACAAGCAGAAAATCCAAATAAGGTCACATATAGTCCAAACTCAATAAATAGATTGACAAGTAAGCAGATATAGATAGCCACTAAATATAAAAGCCAAATAAAGCCAAGGATCGCCAAAAATAACCTAAATATTCAGGTCTCAGCGACTGAGGAACTAAGAGGACTCTTACCTGGACGGACCAATGTATGTTGTGGGCAATAAGAAAAAACATGACAAAGAGTCCCACACTAATATCTCAACTAACCCTAAGGGAATCCCTACAATAATAACCAGAGGCACCGCACGTAAAGGATAACCCTGATCGCCAACATTGGCAGAGTCTCCTCCTTACTGGATAAGAACACCATTTTGTCCCAAAGCCCTAGAAAAAGTACCATGCTGAGTCTGACCACCTAACTCAACATGTTGTGTACTAACTCTAACTGGCAATGATACTGTCTCAACAGAATCTTAAACCAAATGAATTGGTGGCTGGACTGACCCTTAATGTATGCAATCCACGATAACCCATAACTCCAAACATATATCATGGCCCATAGGGCTTAGCTGGACAAGATGATCTAGAGGAACCCACATGGATACCATGCCCTATTGCTCTCGAAGAGGTATCACTCAAAATCTTCCAGGACTTTGTCCACTATAACCATGTTGATCCACACCTAAAGTCTATAGAATAGTTTGAACTGGATCAACGGCCTACCTCTTATCTACTAACATACTATCACCAACACCACTCACAAAATGGGATGTCTGGCTCACCACCTCCATATGCATCCTAACATAGCCTCTCAATCAATCTCGTGATTCCAGCAACCTGAGTGAAATAACGTATGAAAGCTACCTAGGTTACAAGTGCTAGAAGAATGTGAAAATTAATCCATCAACAAAACTTTGGGTCCATTCACACTTAAAAGGTAAAATCATAGATATATGCCTAACCAACTCATGGAATCCTGCCTCATACTCTGCAATGGAAAAGGAACCCCACTGGCTCCAAAACTCACACCTCACCTAAGAAATACAACTAACAACTAGTAATATCCATATATGTGGTACACCACTCACAGATCTCAACACCCTAAGAAGTACCTACTGAAGAACTAGCATAGTAATAAACTCGCTAATGCTGACTTAGGTGCAACATAAGATGATCTCTGGAAACTAGGTGTCTACTGAACCATAACATGCTTAGGATAAACCTCTAAATGTCTTAATCTCTAACAGGTGTCAAATCAGCACTAACGGATGTCAAAACACAAGCACTTCATATACCTCGGAATTGACCTCTAGCATGGCTCCCAAATTAAGCTTTAATTGACATCGCCACAAGCCTCCCATCTCCTGCTGCTACCAAAGATTGTAGGCATATTATCTGTGGAATAATAAATAAGATCAAAAGAGATTTCAAAAGACTAACTAGGATGCACGCTTCTTATGAAAGTGAAAAAGAGATGGTTTTCCAAAAGATATTATTGTAGCCTTTCCAAGATAGGATATGGACGTCATCGTACCCAATTCGCAAGACTTTTATAGAAACTGACTCATGTACTTAGAATGCCAATTAACCTAGATATATGATACAAATTTGTCACACTAAATTTCTCAAGCCATGAGGGCACCTACACCTCACCTTAGGACAACCACCTGAAAAATATGGAAAATAGAAGATAAAAGCATAAACAATGGTAGAACATGCAAAAATCTAGTATAATAAAAGAAATCTCTAAAATCTAGTAAAATTGTACATAAGCCTCTAGGATATAAATACCATGCCTAGAGTGAGATGTAATATCGATCTACAATAGTTCAAAATGATAGAAATAAAAGATAAAGAGAAAGGATCAAAGTCATAACTTAGTTCTGAAAGAGAAAATTCAAGTCAGAGAGAGGATCAAGTCAAGAACCTACAAAGCTTCCTAAAATTCAAGAGAAAGAAAAATTATCCATAAAGAAGACAACAACGAACAAAGAACTTCAAGTCTCTGCAGAAGGTTTGATTCCTATTTACCAATTGAAGGATTTCATCATGGGGAAAATCTGTACCTATCATCTCATCTTTTTAATCATCAAGGAATATCAAGATGACTTCCAATAAAAACAACTCCAAATCAATGTCATGTACGACTGATGATTCTAAATTCTTTTTTGAGTTTGAAAGCATAATTGGCATCACTTTTGGAAGTTTTGGATCGACTACAAGAAGCAAAGTAAGCATACTAAGACAAAAAACACTCGAAGTATCATTCGCCTTAACTCTTATTTTGGATTTTTATCCTCGAAGGGAGAAAATTTCTTCACCAACACATCATAAGAAAGAACTGATCTTCCTGAAGAATTAAGAAAACTTTAGCTTCACTTGAACTCCCTGTATCGAAGATTCCACTGTGAAGAAATATAATGATTCGATCAATGGATCCTTTCTACTTACATCACATGATATGATTTCTACATGATTAACTAGAGAGATAATTCATGCCACTCTTCAGTTTCCCCAAAAATCATACAAGCAATAATGATTGATGCTTTCACTATAGAAGAACAACTTGTAAGTTTGACTAAATCAGTTGAAGGCTTGACAAATCATGTGTAGGAACAAGATGCTAAACTTTACAAGTTGACAAATAAGTTAGAGATCATGTCATAAAGAGGACCAAGTAAAGAACCTATGAAGCTTCTTGAAATTCAAAAGGAAAGAGAATCACCCAAAAGTAGAAAACAACAAACAAACAAATTCTAATCTTTGCTAAATGTTTGATTCATATTGACCAATTAAAGGATTTCATCATGGGGGAAATCAAAGATAAAGTTGATCCTGCATACAAATTTTCTCTTACATATGCAAAGTTGTATACATAATGGATTGACAACTTAAAGATGCCTAATAGTTACCAACCTTCTAAGATCTAACAATTTGATGACAAAGGATCTCTAACAACATATAGCACACTTTATCGAGACTTTCAATAATGTTGGGACGTATGGTGACTATCTCGTTAAGAAGTTTGTTCGATCTGTTAAAGAAAATGTCTTTGATTGGTACACAGATCTAGAACCCACCAGTTGGAGCACGAGTTCCTTAACATATCTATTGCACAAGACATGCCATTTGTAAGAGTTTTATTGAATTTAAATCTATAAAATGATTTGAATTATATTAAATTAAAATATATTAGTCTAAATAAATATTAAGGACTAATATAATTGAATTAATTATTTGAGTCCAATAAATATAGATTTGATTAATGTTTATTTGGCTAGTCCAATAATTTTTATTTGGCTAGTCCATGTAAAAATGACATAACATGCCTATTGAAATCAAGAACCAATAAATATGTGCCATGTATACAAATGACATGTTCTGACCAATCAAATATTGTCATGTCACTTAAATTTAATTGGCCAAAAGAAGCTTGCCTTCACCATAGTTACCCCATTATACAACTATAAGTAAGGTTCCTCCACAATTCAGAGAGGACATCAGAACTTAAACAAGAAGCCAAGATAGCTTGTGGATCAAATGCCATCTATTTCTTTTTAAGTTACAAGTTCAAGCACTCAAGTACTCAAGTTCATACATCACTTAAGATCAAGCTCAAAAGCACTTGAATTCAAGTATAAGTCAAGAACAAATCCATCAAATACCCAAGTCAACAACAAGCACACCACATTAAAAATAAGCTCAAAATCCCTTGAATTTATATCTAAAAAAGTTAGAGGGTTCATAGATATGTAACAATCTTATATTTGGAATTGAATAAACGAGTATTGCAATATTTTTCTATCTTGATTATTTTCTTGTAGATTTTTTTATTGTCTATAATTGTAATACTGATTTTTTTCATAAACATTTAAGACATTTTAAGAAGACAATAACACTCTTTAATATAGGTTCCAGTTAAAATCAAACATTTCTAAATCACATGATGTGTTATGATAAAATACTAAAATTTGGGCTCGTAGAATTTGATATGGTATGAAGGATAACCTTAAATGACTGGGGTGTAACAATAAATTCTGAAGTTTTTTTCTCCTTACCGGTGTGAATGTTGAAGCATTATCGAGCGAAGGGGCTTTTAAAGTGGATTTTACCTTTTTAGAAGGTGAGATCCTGGTCGTGATAAGAGAGAGCAGGTCTCCCTTGAGGTATTCAGTGAATGATGAGGATTGTCAGGAACAACATTGTATGCAAAAGGCTATGGATAAGATGCCCCGAGGCTTTTGACTACTCGGCTAGAGGATGAGTTCTCCCCTTTATGGGACAAAGGGAGTACGAATGCGGGAACTTTCTTTGGTAGTGTACTCTGACTCACAGTAGAGTCGCTTATCCTCATTATAAAATTTCATAATCCCCGTGGATTTTTTTAGAGGAGGTTCAATCTTTTATGATTCCATAGATTCTTTTGGAACTAAGATATTCTCATGAGATAGGATTGAGTATTTACATGATGCCTTCCTTTTCTTTCCCAAGCAATGGAGACTCATTTATGGGCAAAGATAGTAACACAATATTGATCATACTAGATGGATGACTACTAGGATTGAGGTTGAATCTTTGGTAAACCTTATCAAGGTTGGTCGAGATGCAAGAAATAGGGAAAAATATTGGGTTACCTCAAAGAACAATTTGAAAAATAGAAGAGCACCTGAATAAGTAATAGAAAGCATGAAGAAGAAAAAAGATCTTGGCAGGGATGGAAACTCACTATGGTCTTTGGCGCTCCACCCTTGGGCTTTGGCTATTGTGACCCATGTCCAATTTTTGGTCGAAGTACAATGTAGGACTTTTCTGACCCAACCCCTAATCATCCAAACCAATTTGTGAGAGAGAAATTTCGAGGTTGGATACCAGTGAGGAGCTAAACTATACACTTAGGAACAAGATGACAATAAAAAGTCAAGGAAGGATTGAGTAGGATAGAAGAGAACAAAAAGAAAGAAAAATTCTAGGTATGTTCCACAACCATGGAATTAATAAATTGGAGAGATACTTGATAACTATGGCTACAGACCTGTTGACCAAACCCATTTCGTGATCATTCTATAGGTTTTTCAAAAGATATTTATTACCTCGATCCACCAGTTTAACCAATGCCATACTAAAAATCCTTCCAAAATTAAAAAATATAAGGTGTATGATATCGAATTCTTGATGGTTTCTTAGGTTCAGGGTTCAAAGGCATGCGATAAATCTCTATATCATACGAATAAGTTGTTCCAAACACAGAAAGTAGCACAGAAAGATATGATGACTTTTTCGACGGAAGGTTCCCCAAAACTTATGGTAAATGGTTAAGTGTGAATAGAAGAGTAACAAAGTTTTGGAGAAGTGATGCTTTTAGAACAGCAAGGAGAAAGCACTTGGAATTTTCCTCTAACCAATCGTCATCCCAAAAAACAATGGGACACTAGTCTCCTTAATAAAAGATGCAAATTCACCTACTACCATGTCCCTTGGATGAGTAGAATCACTACATAAAAGTGTAAAGTCATCACCAAAATTGAAGATTCTGGAGACAATGTTATTAACATTGGGTTCAGGGGTGAGAAACATACTTTTTAGGGTAAGTTTAATTTTCTTTGAACCGCTCCTAGAGAGAGAACACATGGCATAACTGTAGGAATTAGAACATGCATGCTTGAAGTAGGGTAGGATGGAGAAATGGTTTTCACTGGAAATAATGACCACTGACACATAAGAAAAAGAAAAGTTAAGTGGAGGCTTTCCACAAAGATCCCCACCATTTATAGGCACAAAATTGTAATGTCGTGCCACGATCCAAAATCCAATTCATGATGGCACTTGTCCTAACCCACCTATATAAGTTAGTCTACACAACACTACAAGGATAAATGTAGAAAATAATGAGTCAATAAGAAGAAAAAAAGTAAAATTAAAAAATTCAACCTAATAAATCATCCCAAAACTAGAAGTCACAGAGTATAAGCCACTATAGACTAAATACAACATCAGAAAAATTTATACAAGTCTCAAAATGATTATATCCCCAAATACGATAAAATACATAAATACAATGGAGTCTGTAGTGTCTTCTGGATGACAAAATAGCTACCTTAATTCTCCAGATCTCAAACCTCGGACCCTGATATGAAAAATCAAATTAAAATACATCGAGTTCCAACCTACACAAGTATATAAAAGCAAAGGTGAATGCTAAACATACAATAGGTACTCTACAAGTATCCCTAGCTAGTTCTAAGATAAAACGGTGACGAGCATCAACTTTCCGGACAGACTAACCACAATCCTCCCATAATACTAGCCCTGTAATCAGGAAACTAAACAACAGAATATAATGATAATATAGATTCAGGGTGTTGGGAGATGTCAATAATATATTATATAATCAGGATAATCCAAAAACAACTGAACTCAAGTCCAACTAATAAAGTACCAAAAATAAATCATCATTATCCAACTCAAAGGGTAAGGAATAAAAAACAAATGACATCAAATACGAAACAGAACATCAAGTATAATCATTTCATCCTTATCCCATTTGGGGGCAGGCCTTCTTTCTTGAGTCAGTTTCATAACCCTTGAAAAAAAATCACCAATTGTGCTACAGTCTCATGGAAGTAGTCCTTAATTCCCTAAAAAATAAGTACATTCATGGTAACAAGATTACATCTTGAATATAGAGAAATAGACTCATAGGATAGATTATAAAAAGGAATAGGCCAATAACTCGTCAATGTCAAACTCAACAATCTCATGATTATGATTCTTTTAAGACCAAACTATCCATCTAAACTCAGTGAAAATAAGGCCTTAATCATAATTTATCATCATTTTTAGGAGTCTATATCATTTCAATTTCAAAAAAATGTAAGTCATCTCATCTCATTGAGACTATAAGCAAGTTCAATAATCGTATCAAAACTAGCCATCTCGGGCTCATAATGTTATCAAATAAACAAGTAAATTAGGCAATTCAATAGTAATATCAAGTTATATAATAGGTAATCCATATCAGACGTGATCACGAAATATGTAATCAACCATGTACTCAAGTCAATATATGTGCAATGCAATGTAATGCCATGTATTATGATGCATGTATGTCCCATACACATTAGCAATACTAGAAATAGCACATCAATCTTTGATTTCATGTCATAATACATCTAGCATGATGGAAATAACACATCAGCCTTGTTTTCATATCATAATCAGTATCAAGATCATGCTGAAATTCACACATCAGCCCTAGCCTTTCAAATCTTATATCAATATCATAAAAATACCAAAAATCAAACATCAGAGTAACCTTTAAAATCATATATCAATATCTAAAAACGTTTGAAATCACACATCATCCCTTGCCTTTCAAATTGTGATCCTCTTTGTCTTTCCTTTTTATGTATATATAATGACAATGCAAAAAATTAAACCTCGACCCTTGTCGTTGGTACCAAATCATCATGTGCCTCAAGAATTATATTCTATATCAATAATCAATATAAATTAATAAATGTGAAATATCATATCCAATTTATGGAAAAGAGAAAATATCACTCAATAAATTAACAATTCCACTCATGGGCATAGCGAGGAATTATATAAATTCAGCTCAAGCCACTCAAGGATATAAAATCAAGTACGCAGGAAATGAAGTGCAAATATCCATATGGTGGGCATATCAAGGCCACATAAATATCTAGACTCAATAGAGAAATCAAATAATCAATGAGTTTATAACTATTTTTATTTCTTTGTTTTAAACTTGCATGCTTGACTCTAGTATTCGGAAAAATACTTGTCAGTTTACCCACACAGACACCTTCAAAAATAGTTCATTACTCTCAATTGCAAATAATTAACATATAAGCACCTAATACACTCTATAAGAGAGTCAAGAATTTCCACTTTCCTTAAAGTGAAGAATATTAATCAATCTTAGGCCTTCCTTTTCCGTAATGCCTCCGAATTTGTGAAATCTAGTCAAATATGAATTAAGCATGAGAAAATAATAATAATAATACCCATACTTCTATTTTTGAAATCGGGTCTAAGATTACCCATAAAAATCAAAATCGAGATATAATAGTAAATCTGGGATTTTCTTTAAAATTCATGTTAATAATATTTTTGGGATCTTAAATATCAAAATTTCATCGAAAATGGAGTAGAAATTGGCCTTCAAAAGTCAAAAATACCAAACGAATGTTCTCTCCAAAATTTACACTTTGAAATCAATAATTTGATATTAAAATCATTAACTAATCAATCGGGATCAATGATTAGAAAGATTACCATGAGTTTTTCCTCGAAATATATCTTTAAAAATATCTCAATATGAGCTACAAGATCAGAAAACAATAAATGGGGAAAAAGAGATGTTTAGTGACTTTTAAGTCATAGCTAACTAGTAAGAGCATACCTTCGCGATCACAAAAGATAGCTCATGCTATCGCAAAAAGATGAAGGTTGGACCCACTAGGAAATATGAGATTGCAACGTTTACATCACACAATTACGATGAAGAAACAATTGAACCTTCACGACGGTGTCAGGGACCTTTGTCTTCGCGATGAACAAGGGCCAGACACCATATTACAGTGTTGAAAGCAACTCAAAGCTAAAACCAAACTTTCTGATGGACCCCGAGGTTCGTTCAAAATTCCATGCACGCAAATCATATATGCTACCCCCACTAAATTTAACGTCCTGGACTCAACAAAATCATCAAAATAGGAATTTGAGGTCTTCTTGACCTAACATCCACAAGGCCAATAAAAACAGAAACTATATCTAAACTTACCAAAATATTTCGGAACATCTGAAGAATTATTCAAGTCTTCTTCTAGGCCAAAAAATGACCTCCTGAATCCAACAAAATGACAGAATTTGAATTTGAGCACCCAAACATCAAGTGTTGATCAAAGTCAAATTTAAATTTTAAAACTCAACTTTATCTTGTCTAATGAGATAAAATTATCACGAAAATCGTAAAACTAAAAACGAAGGTCCTCTTAAACCAAGTTCCATATTTCAAGAGCTGATGGAACTTGTGGAATTTCATTCCGAGATTCGAAACTCCAAATGTTAGCTAAAGTCAACTATTTCAAATTAAAGTTTTTCTTAAACTACAAGTTTCTCAAACACTCACAAATTTTCACTTTGATTTCAAAAACAACTACATAGACTGATCAAATCTAACTAAGATCAACTATTGATAAGGAAAAAATAATAATTTTCATAAAAAAAACCAAAAATGACCTTCTGGATCATTACATGTCGCTTAGGAAGGCATGACAAAGTAGAGTCAGACATATGATAAAGACTATAAATTCGAAAAACTGCTCCAAGGGTCGAACAAAGGAAGGAAAGCAATGAGCTTTTCGAGCTTGGACTTTTCCTATTTCTTGACCTTAGGTTAGTGCCAGGACCAAGAAACACAGAGAATACCTTTATTGGGGGTAAAAGTTGACTAACCCACGTGGAAACTAGAGGTTTGAAAACAAACTGGAATGGCCCAACCTTACATTGGAGCTCGAGATCACTGTCACTACCAAGGATGAATTTTTGAGTTGAAAGGATGAAGAGCCATATAGTCCAGGTGACATGGCAAAAGGGACTTGGGACAAGTTTGGGGTCAGCTTTTCTTTTTAAAACTTACACCCACACAGCAGCCATGAACCTGTGGCTTCAGCCCTTTATTTTTTCACTCAATACTTAGTTTTCCTAGGCTTATGAAATGAAACCAATACAAGAACATACATGAAATCACTTCCCAACTTTGTATTAACTCGTGTTATAAAGAAACACACAAAATACAACCTCACAAAACTGACTAACAAGGTCAGATTTTCTTCCCTTCTTGTGACTACTTGAGCCTATTTATAGGCCATTGTTGTCTGTCACATGCCAAACACATACCAGGCACATGGCACTATCCTAAATCAGTTGACATGCTCAACTGATAAGACAACATTCAAATTCGTAACTCAAATATAACAACAACCATAATTCCTTCCTAAGGCAAAGGTGGTTGTTACTTCCAACTGCCAGCATGTGCAAGGCATATGCCCAGTGCCAGCACTTAGTTGCCAGCCTGTTGTGCCAATGTTGCACTACGACCTTGGGCAACTGTGCCTTGTCTATGCCACTGCTTTGTCAACATCAAACCCACCTTGTCCGAACCATAGCCTTGCTTAGCCCTTGTCATGCCTTAGCTAATCATTGCCTTGCATGCCACTGCTAAGGTCTTTCCATGCCCTTCAGACACACGTCATGCCCTACTGACACGCCCATGTCGACAGTCTGGTCTCAACTGAACTTAGTCTTAACTGAAGTCATTGGGTCATGGCTAGGTTCATGTAAATTCCCAGCCATGTCCGAGCCTTCCGAACCATCAAACTGAGGGGTTGAAAGTAAACAAGGTTGTTAGGATTTTCAGTGCAGGGGTGAGTACGATACGGAGCTGAGCACCGCAGGAATATTGGCTAGCATAATTGGCTCATGACATATTTGCATTCATATCCGTACTCCAGGGATGCTGATTTAATTTTTTATCTAAGGACTCATTCTTGTATTCTATAAATAGAAAATGTCATTCAGTTTGTAGAGCACCAATTTTGAAGAATACATAAAGCATTACATATTTCATTTTTGAGTTTTTGGCTTTGCTTGTGCGTTTTTCTTGATATTCTCGGAAGATAGATTTTAATTCTTGAGCATCATCATAGAAATTGGGGAAAACTCTTTATTCAACATTAGCTTAGTCATTATTATTGCTTCCGTTAAACGCTTTAATTACAAGTATTCAAATCTTAAAAAGCGTTAAACTAAGATGTGTGTTTTTGATGTTGTATAAATTTGACTATACCATTGTCAAATTATATATATAGTCCAAATTATTAAAACCAAAATTCCAAAATTTTCTGATAAAGAAGACAGACAGTATTGTAACAGAGTATCTGAGGTTAGCACAAGTTCTATGCTACCAATGAGACCAAATGAAACTTTCTCACCCCTATTCTAGTACTCCTGTAAGAAAACAGAACAATGAAGGACCCACCAATATAAATTTTCTCTAGGAAAGACAGTTAACAACCCTTTTATGGTTTTAGACAAATTCAGAAAAGAGAATTTCCATTTTTTCCTACTTATACCTGAACGGATACTACATAAATCGTATCTCAAGAGACAAACAAAATTTGACTGATTTTTTACAAAAGTGTACTAGTAACCATAAAATTGTTACAGAATAAAGAGTGCTCAACAGAAAAAATCTTTTGCTGAATGCAGATAAATTAACAGTTGAAAGTTACAATGTTTCATAATAAATGAAAAATGACCTCGGCTACGAAAATTACCATAAATCTGTTTTAAAAGATGAAAATTGATGTATTGATGGGGGTTAATTTTGTATTCATATACTATTTAGTGCATAAATAAATCCATTTGCATAAGACATGAATCAAGGAAATTTATTATTATTATTATTGTGAGACAAAATAACATGGATGTTTCAATAAATAATCAATTCAACAGCAAAGAGTAGGGCAATACACAGTTGGCTTCTATAAATTGCTCCTTCTTTATTCTCCAACAATGATACGTCTGTTCTGATCCCTGTCTCAAACTCTGGACATCATTAACATTAAAAATTTGGCCATTCTTATATATTGTCTCATTGACTATGTCCCTTCTTTTTATTCTCTCTCTCTTTTATTTTTTCTTTAAAATACGGAAACATAACATAATTAAAGCTAAAGTTCTTTATGATTCGTTTTTAATGATGGCATTGTTGGAGAATTGTTTTTTACATAAGACTGTTGGGCCAATTTGTATTTTGTAGTAAGTTGGTTAGTTGTTAGAAGATATTTTCACTGCTATTCTGTATAATACACCTGTGTTTTCCCCGTTTGGCCACAAGAAAATTTTCTTTCTTTTGAAAATCTTTTGCATTTTATTTCAAAAATAATGTTTGATCATAAAAATTTTAAATATAATTTTGGAACTAAATTTGAAAAGTAAAATTGTTTTACTTATTTTCAACTCTAATTTCAACTTGTTTAACTTATTTTCATTAAGTTTAATTTATTTTTAAATGATACGGCGAATCATAGATTAGAGTAGTGAAATCAATCTATCTATTTATATTTCTATTATATTAAATATGTGAATGTGCTTAAGAAAGTGATTTGAATTTTTTACCCTTCTTAAAAAATTCTGCGATGGATAAAACAATCTTTTCATTCGATAATTTTTTTTCTTCAATTATTATTATTATTATTATTATACTTAAAATAAATAAGTTCTAAAATATATGGTATAAAAAATATATTTTAAAAATTAAGGACTTCTAAAATACATGGTAAAAATTTCTAGGAGAACTAATAATTAAATTTTTTGTAAAATATATAATAAAAAAATATATAGTAAGAAATATTAGGAGAATAATATCACTAGGCCTTTTTCCTTGGTGTACATGAAAAAAAATTCTAAATATACAGAAAAGAACCCTGATAAAGTAACTAAAAAAATAATGGCGGTAATTTTATTTTTAATCAACATTGTTCTCAAGTCATACTACATTGATGAATTCTTCATTGCGGGAGAAGATATTGACCAAAGAATTATGGAGGTATTTTAAAGTGATCACTTTACAAGGTCCTCTGTCTTATTTATGTAAAGAAGACAATCCTAAATTTTGTTATAAAAAGACGTCCTCTTGTGGGAGATGATACAAGGTTTTGTTTATTTATCTTTGCAAAAATAGTTGAATAAAAATTTAGAAAGTCATGATTTTTATTTCATCGTCAGAAGCTAAACTATATGTTGTGATTTTAATTTCCATTGTCTTTTAGATTTAGTTGACACA